>VZRV01003628.1:0-116133 GCA_013398115.1 Falcunculus frontatus | reverse complement strand
GACTGTAATATCAAACTGTTTTCTCCCTCTTTAATCCATTTAAAACAAGGGGGGGATGAGAATTCAGTGTGCAGCCTGCGAGAGAGATAAAGGCTGTTAGCTGGTGCAGTTTGGGAAAAACCACGCGACGTAAAAGAGACCTCTATTTCCTCAAATTAACAGAGAGAGACTTTTAAGGATTGTGAATGCTGACCACAATTCCATGTTTTGTCATTATTTGTGCTGGAGGAAGTAGGAGGGGGGGGGGTGTTGGAGGAAAAAGGGGTTTTTGTCTTAATCTCTTATTCTATTTTACTCTTAACTCTGTTAGTAATAAACTTTCTTTCATATTCTTTAAGTTTGAGCCTGCTTTGCCTTTCTTCAAACCTCTTATCTCACAGAAGGTAAGAAATGCGAACTAAACCACTACACTTAATTGGTGTTTCTGCCCGGTTAACGAACCAAACCCGCTACACTGGATCCCCTGGAAAATGTCATGGCAGGAAAAAGATGCCAACCATTGCAGAACAAGTACAATCCACAATCAGTGGGCAGAAAAATCAACAAAAATTGAGGACACCAGGGGCTCAGACAGAAAGCAGCATACCCAGGTGGAACTGGAGATGAGAAATGTCTCTGTAGTTCTATGAATGGCCCAAGAAAGCAATGTCTTGAGCATCTCTCAGTGCCAAAAATCCAAAGCTCAGCTGGAGCTGAAATGAGCAAAGGAGGTCATCCAGATTGATTTTTTAAGTAGCAAAGATAATGCTGAGGAAAAGGTGAGCTTGTGACTCGCTGGACAGGGGCCCTGCTGACAAGGAACTTAGATGATACTCAGTGACTTTTTCCTAGCCAAGAGCTGCCTTTCAGCACCCCAGTCTCTGAGCCTCCTCTCAGGGTCTGTAGGATGAAGGCAGTGCTCACAGGAAAGAGAGGTCTAAGTAGAGAGCACTTAGCCCATGCAGACACACACAGATCCATGGGACCACAGAGGATTCAACCAAAGATGATGAAAGAAGTGTCTGGTATCACTGTGGGAACGCCTTCGAAAGGTAGTGGCAATAGTTTATTTTACTGAGAAAAGATTCAATATTGACTCATATTCAAGAAGGGCAAGAGGTTCCTGGTAACTACAAGTTCATCACCCTCTCCTCAACCCCATCCAAGGAAGAAATGAAACAAATCCTCCTGAAAGCAATTTCCAAACCCAGGAAGACACTGTTAGGAGCAACCATGCTGGTTTTATCATGGCCGAATCTTGCCTGAGCAACTTGATCAATCAGAGATGAAATGACTGACTGTATCGATATAGGGGAACTGTTGTCATATATCCTTCAGAAGGCCTCCAGCATGGTCTCTTTACAGTTGGTAATGTTTTAGGAGGACTAAGTCAGATGGATCTCCTCTAAGTAGCAGAAAAATCATTCCTGCTCTGGAGAAGCCATGGATACACAGATGGAAGAAAATGTTCCAAAGATCATGCGATCTGATAGGGAAAGAGCTACAGCATGAGACCAGAGCATGCATAGGGCCCGAGATAGTGCATGGGTCAGGACGGAGCAGCCAGCCAGGCTCAGAGGGGACTGATCCACCACCTGAAAACTGCAGAGCTACAGCGCTTTGTGGGATATGGAGCACACATTTCCTGTAGACTCTGAATATATCATATATAATGAAATGTATGACATATAATATAATATGATATATTTGAAGAGAAAATATATTCTAGGCATCACATCTGTAGGTGATTTGAATGGGATGGAAACAGGATGTTTTTGCAGTCATCCTCAGTTTCCTCTTGTGGTTCACTATACAAGAATGCTCAAGGCAGAGCAAGCAAATTCTTCCTTGCTTCTAACATCATATTCTGGTTCTGAAAAGCCAAGCATTAAAATCATCAGAGTCACTTCACTCTCTGTAGCCAACAGAATGTCTTCAGGGAGGATCCTAAAGGCCTTTGAAATCATTTAAGTTTAATTTGAATTGTGAAAATAAGTAAGCTGTGTTAGCTGTAACAGAATATGTTTGGCTTCAGTATCCAGGTGGATTTTTGCTGTCCTAGACTAATATATGTGGGATTGCTGCAGCTTCCTATCCCCAGTGAGGCAGTAATGAGACTGGTTCCAAAAAGCAGACCCACACCTAAGAAAAAAACAGACAAGGTCAGCCGTAAAATTAAGGACAGGTAGACTAGAGTACATTTATCAGCATCCATGTAAACATGAGCTGTATGGATGGCATGAACATGATCCTTGTCAAATCATAGGTATGATTTGGATTCTCAACTACTGTTTCCTATGGTTCAAGAATATAATTTGCCCAGCCAAAAAAAAACCCCAAAACCCAAAGCCAAAACAAGCAAACAAACCAACAAAAACCCTTCATAAATTGAGGGCGGGTAATTTAAACAGCAAGAATCCTCTTCAGTTTTATTTCTGCTCGTGGTTTTTATTTGCCAATCAAAACAGATACTGAACTGACAAAAAGAATTACACTTAACAGCTACTAGTCAAATGAATAATCTCTTTAATTTTATAATGTTGTAAAGTATTCCTGGAACATATCGACAGATGGGAAATGAGAAAGAAAACAGCATATAGAAAACATATTTTTCCATGAAAGGAAACACAGCTTTACTTCAATATACTTTTTGGAGCACAATAAATTTATTGCTTTCTTTTCCTCAATCTTTCCTGGTAAGGATGGCCACAAAACCAACACTTAACAGTCCCAGGACCCTGAGAATACAGGGGAAATCTGGAACAAGGAAGAACTTTGTAGAGGAATATTAAAAGATCAGGAAATGTTTATAGATAATTGAGAGGCTCACAGATGTGTGCTTGCTTAGTCTGAGGAAGAGATGACTTAAGAGGAATTTTATGGTGGAAGTGAAGAAGATGGGGTCAGACTCTTCTCAGTGGTGCCCAGTGACAGGACAAGAGGTAATGTGCACAAGCTGAAAAGGATAAAATCTTTTTAGAGTGATCAAACACTCACAGTTTGTCAAGAGAAGTTCTGGAGTCTCCATTTTCTCTGGAAATACTCAAACTTGGATTGGGCATTGGCTGGGGTAACCCGCACTTGGGGATCCTCCTCTAGGCACGGAGGATTGGACCAGATGAATTTGAAAGGTGTCTCCCAGTCCTGACCATTCTGTGGCAGAATAACTGGTTTATATTATCACAACTTTTAAACCTCTGTCACATTGCTGAAACACTTGCTTGGCAGATACATCATCATAACGAACAGATATAGTTGTATTTGTTCGGAATTTCTACCCTTGCTCACATGAAGCAAAACCTCAAATGAATTAAATTCGTATTTTTAATTGTATTTTTATAATAGAAGTGGCAATGGAAAAAGACCATATGGTAGATCCACTTTTATTTCAGCTTGTACCTGTATGTTTTCCGCTCAAAATGCAAGTCCAGTTCATTCCATAAATCAGTAGCAGCTCTCAGTTTGGTCCTTCTTAAATACATCCTGCACAGGCAGTCTATAAGTTGTTTGTACTTTTACTGGTACTGGAGAATATTAAAAATAGGAGGAACAATTACATTGATGATTATTTTGTTTGCCATACAAAAAAATGATCCCCAAGGAACTGAAGATGTATAATTAGTCTAACATTTTATATGTGTGGCACTACAATATTTTAATGGAGATGTGTATCAATGCAATTCATCTTGCATACATTATTTCTCTTTTGTTTAGCTTTCTTTTCAGAAATATTTTTTCAGATAAAGGATAACAATTACTCTTTCTGAACTGTTTATCCAAAGGGAAGAATATTTGCAACAGACATTTTGGGACAAAATAAAGTTTAATCTCTCCTCTGAATCTCACTGGAACAGGTTGCTCAGAGAGCTTCTGGAGTCTCCTTTCTTGGAGATATTCAAAAGCCATCTGAACACAGTTCACTTGAGCAGGGGAGTTAGACAAGATGACCTCTAGAGGTGAATTACAGATTCTAGCATTCCATAAACAGGGAATAAATTGCATGTGATAAATTCCCATCATATTATAAATTTGAAGATCTGCTTGTCACACCGTCTTTTGTTCCATAGAACACAGTAAAAATTTTTGTGATAAATCATAATTTCTGATAGGAATTACAAGGCTACTACCAGCTAAGAAATTTGTTTATATATATCATATATATATATATATATATATATGTATATACACACATATATATATCTCTCTACACATACAGACGTGTATATACACACATATCTATATATCCATATAAAATGTGTATATACAGACATTATATAAATGTGTGTGTGTATATGACAGTCTATAAATATGCCAATTAAAGTCATGATGTTCTTTGGCATTATCTAAGACATAACCAGCTGTAACCATCGTGGCTGTTGGCGTGGGATGAGTTTCATCACACGTGTGATTTTCTGTTCACTTGTTTTCTGTCCTTTGACTTGCCATGTCCTTCTAGATGTATGAAAATGGAAATTTACTGGGCAGAGGCACTAATCTTTTCTGTACAGTAACAGCCTAATGAAATCCAAATGCCTGTTAGGAGTCTGTATTTAAAAAAAAACCCCAAAAAACAAAGCAGTCATCCTTTTGCAGTAACAGATGTGGGTTTTTTCTAACATAATTTCAGTAGCCGGGGGAAACTGGACCTGCTGGTCAGTAGAAGGAAAGTGAAGTTGTTAAGAAAAATGTGTTATGTGTACAAATCTGGAAAAGTTTACAAGAAGCTACAAAGAAAGCAATTTTCTGATACAAAACATTTTTTTCTTATTTATTTTCACTAACTTTTAATCTTTTTGTGTTTTGTTGCTTTTTTTTTTTTTCTGGTTAAGACTCCTAGGCTTTTTTGAGTAACATATTAATAGTGTTATGATATTTGACCATCTTTCTGGTAACTGTAATACTTTTCTTCTGTGTCATCATAAAGAAAATTGATGTTTTCTTCTTTTTAAGAAACCCTAAAATATGCAACAGACTCGACAACATATTAAATCCCAACAAAGGTAATTTGGTCTATAGGCTCTCATATGACTAAGCTCTTAAAATCTGGAGAGCAGGAATTTAATCTGTAAAGGAAATCTACCATTTTAACAAATGCTGTCCCAAGTCATGCAGTGCTGCCTGTAAGTACCTTGGTGCAACAGTTTGAAGATAATTATGTGCTTTAGGCTTATTCTGAGTTAGGAATAAGGAACCCCTTTAGTGAAAGTTCTGAGTCTCCGAATTCCGTAAGCCAAAGTGCAATGGAAAAAGCATGACCTTTTATAGAATCTTGGACTATCCTGACCTGGAAGGGGCCCAAAATGGTCACTGAAGTCCAGCTCCTGACCCTGCACATGACATACTCAAGAGTTACTCCACATGCCTGAGAGCGTTGTCCAAATGCTTCCTGACCTCTTTGAAGTTGGTGCCACGACCACTTCCCTGAGGAGCCTGTTCCCATGCCCAACCACCCTCTGGTGAAGAATTTTTCCCTAATATCCAACGTAAACCTCTCCTGACACAGATTTACGCCATATGCTCAAGTTCTGTCACTGGTCACCACAGAGAAGAGACCAGTGTCTGCCCCTCCTCTTCCCCTGAAGAGGAAGTTGTAACCGCAATGAGGTCTCCCCTCAGTCTCAGTTTCTCCAGGTTGAATGGACCAAGTGATCTCACCCACCCCTCATATGGCTTCCCATCTAGACACTTCAACATTTTCCTAGCCCTCCTTTGGACACTCTCTAACAACTTAATGTATTTTCTTATTCTGTGGCACCCAAAACTCCCTCAGCACTCAAGGTGAGGCTGCCCCAGTGCAGAGCAGAGCCAGACAATCCCCTCCCTTGCCCAGTTGGTGATGCTGTGCCTGATGCACCCCAGGACACAGGTGGCCCTCCTGGCCAATTAGGACAGAATTAGAACAATAGCGCAAAGGGAAAACGATAAGTTCAGTTTTCCACGGTCTGCTTTTTTGTTCTCAGAAGAGTCCAATTGTTTAATCTTTGACCATTGCAGGATGACCACTGGACACCAAAGAAAAAATGATTAAGAATTATGCCCCACAGTAAGGCAAGGAGCATCTTAAACCAAGACATAGATTTTGTTTACAGTGAATGACAACCTATACAACCTACACTGTCTTGCAGTTCTAATTCTCTGAAACGGCAACAAAACTTCCCTATTTATCATGGAAAAATCATAAATAAAGATAAAAGCTATTAATTTAAGCTAATTCAAATAACTTTAACGAACTGCTGTATTTGTCTGTACGAATTTGTCTGTATTGCTTTGAAGATACTGTTAACATTGAGAGGGGAAAAAACAATCAAATTTAATACTGTTTACTTTAAAACAGGTGACAAAGGTAGTTTGGAAAGATTTCCAAAACCAGTACATTTATGAAAATAACAATTGCGTAGTTGAATTTTTTTAAAAAGTGTTTGTTTCTCATATTGAAAATTTTAAACTTTTCTAGTTCTTATTGACCAAAATTGAATATGAAATTAGTACTTTTAAGCTGTCTTTTTTCATAATGCTTACTTTCTTAATTACTGTTGGATTTTTTTTTTTTTGTTTGGTGTTTCTGCCCTAGTTGGCAAGATACAGATCAATTTTTTTTCTTTTCACGCACATTTTAAGTACAAAGTAATCCTCAAATTTCTGATTTTTTTTTTAATTTTTAAAAATATATTTGTTTGTAATCTCTGTAAAAGATCTCTCTTTCCTAATAATATACAGATCATATTAATTCATTCCTTGTTAATAAGAATATTGCTGTAATGAAATTCAACTAAAAATCCATTGTTCCCGCAGTTCCCGTTTAAAATATTATTTGCTTGTAAAGTTTTTGATTTTTCTTCTTCAGGCCAGGATGGAGAAAAGTAATTGTAACCATTCCTCCATTGCATTTACCACTAGCAGAATTCCCTTTTCTGGGTCTCTACGGGTTTTGGCTTTTGAGTTGTAATACGTTTCTTGGCTATCTATGCAATGCTTTTTCCTTACTTACTTTATTCCATGTGTTACACATCATAAATTGTACATCAGCAGTAAAACACTTTCAACATTCTAGCAGCATTTTATTTACCATATTGACCAGATCAGAAAAAGTCTTAGGCCAAGATGGAAAAGTGGAGCTGTGCCCCAGTTTAGTGTGGGCACCGCCTTCAATTTAAACTGCTAGTTAGACCTGTTTATAAGTAAACATTATTTCCACAAGGTTTCCTCTTCTACATGTGCAAAATGCATATTAGCTGTACAATCATATGCCTTAAAACTGCCTAAAGGTGTTTTTCTCCTGAATGTCTGGAGAAGATAATTAGCTGAAAAATATTGGCAATGGAAGGAAAAGTGTAGGACACAGTGGCAAGAAATTATTGAGTTTTTATATTCATTAACTCTGACTGCTAAAAAATTATATTTTTATGACATAGTGTGCTGCGCAACATAAATTTGTAGCAATTATTATTAATTATACATAGGAATGGATACTAAACTCTTCAATCCAAATGTACTCCTAGTATGTCACACAGCACACACTGGACTGTACTGAAGAACTGGACAAGTGATTCCATTTAAGAAAAATGGCTTTGTGTGTGTCTGTGTTTCTTGTCTTTATAAGTATTGTAAAGAGTGATACGGCACAACTAAAATTATGTATTCATCAAGATTTCTGGTGGAAATGGGTTTTGAGACAAATAGCATACTTTTGTAATCCATGAATGGTAATAATAATAAAAGAAAAATTAATAAAAAACAGCAAAAAAATCAAGACGCCAGTTTCCTCCCAACCTTTTTACATATATAAAATCCATTAACTGCATTTCACCAACTGAAAACAGTATGACTAATTGGATAGAAAGGTTGCCTCTGCTACTGCATTCTGTTGAAAGTATTATTCACGGTCAGTGAATAGTATTAATTCTGCTTTGGCATAGCACAGCAAATATATTTTAAAACAAGATAAAAAAATAACTTCTTTAAAATAAATTTGTGTCTTTGAGCACCTCTAACTGCACTACAAATAACGATCATGTAACATGTAGAAGTAACAGAGAATTTTTAGCTTACAGTTCATACTTCCCTAAAACACCAGTTACTTTTAAAGCTTTTAAATATGTTTTAGTAATACCTTTTAAGTAACATACATGTAAGTAACGAATCAAATCATCTATTAAATATTAACAAAGTACTGATTTCCTGTGGATTATTTCCTAGATTTTTTTCCATTGTAATCCAAGCTTCAATTTTTTTTTTTTTTTCTGTTGTTTGCTGCCTTTAGTATTCCACAGCTGAGGATCACAATCCTACTGGGTCTCAGAGTATAAAACATACTGCTTCACAAATTATTGAGTAAAATTAATAATCAGATGAGAGCAGGGAAGAAAATGAATTATACACTTTGAACCTATAGGATGGGAAAACACTGCTATGCCTGTCTTCCACCTAGGAACTTTGATCTAAGCAGACACAGAAGGGTAATGATCAATTTCCCATTGAAGAAAAAAAAATTTGTTTTAATTAAGGGTGTAAAATTTGGTTGTTTCAGTGCAAATCTGAATGTTTCAAAGTTTGGTTTTTGATCCCATTTCTGAAAATTTTATGCCTTGATGTACAGAAACATTGAAAATATTTGGATGATATAGGTAAACGTATAATATATAGCACAGAAATGCCATCATGGTCACTCATGTGAAGGGTGCTTAGGGGCATAAACTAATAGATAATGGTTCAGCTATAAATTTTAAATTGAAGGGACCACTGTCTTTCTGAAGGGAAAATAAACTGATACGTAAAGACGTTGGGGTCATAAGTTTACATCTGGTTGAAACCAAACTTTAATGGTCAAAGTTTTAAAGGGGTTTTTAGGAAGCCAGTTTAGGTGACTTCTCCTGTTTACTTAGTGACCATCATTGGAAGGTAGGCATCAGTGTGTTGAACGAGATTTTTTCAAGTCTCCTTTATCTTTCTAAAACTAAACCCTGTTCAAATTCTTGGCTGTGTATCTGTATCACTCAGCTGTTTTGTTTAGAACCACAATTAGACACAGATGTGCACTGCTTAAATGAGATTGCGAGCCAGGATCTGCCATGATATTCTGCCTCATCCTTTCACGGTAATTCCTTTATGAAACTGGATAAAATAGATTTAAAACACATTATTTGCTTGCATAACTCCAGTGAAGTAGTTAAAATTATAAATGGAATTTAGAGCTTCATAGTTGGTAGCACCAAATATTGAATAAACAAAATTTGCATTACAAAAAAACCCCATACATCTGGTGCAGTGAAAGAATTGGAAGAGGATAGAGGGAAGAGAATTATTGTGTTGCTGGGTCTAACTAGGTGTTTGCTGTGCTGGTTCAAAGGGACTTCTCTGTCCTTGCTGACTGGATCTTTCCCTACTACAGAAAAGCACTCTGAAATTCAGTGGGCGGTATCATCTCATTTTTTCTTTTGCTATGCATCATATGAAGTTAGTGCACAGATCATTTTAGCAGGGCTCTGCCAGCATCATTATAGAAGCTATGTCCTACAGAATGCCATCTGCTTTGCTTAGCTTATGGTGAAAGCTACCTAGTAAGGCTAACATAAATCTGCTTTTTCTCTTGTCATACAGCATTTTCTTTGTTATATTTATTCCTATGAGCTGAGATTTGAAGAAGACACGCAGACCATTGTACCTACTTTAGGGAGAAGTCTGCACCACAATGAATAAAAATCTATTTCTTTGCAGCTCTGGGCGTAGTGTTTCTGTTGTGACTCCATAAATTTTACAAAGGAAATGAGCTACGCTTAGAAACAGATAGGAACCAAAACCGAAAAGCTGGAATGAGCTGTGAGAAGTCCTTTGGGTTCTACTAAGTGAAATATGAAAAGAGTTTTCCATGTTATACATCGTTGCAATAGAAACAATGTCAGCTGGAGTTTTGTGACTATATATTTATACTTTCTCATCACAGCAAGCTCCTCCAAAATTCCTGAAAATATTTAGGATAAAATCTGTGGAAGTATTCTAGCTGCAAGTTTGCATTTAAACTGGAAGCACCTTTATTTTTAATGAAATCTCTCATTTATTTCAACAATAATGCTAAACCAAAGTAAATTCTTCTGTATTAGACCCTCAGGGGGTTCAGGTTATGAAACAGAGCAAGTGCTAAAATCTTGTATTGCAGAGGGTTATGTTCTGAATGGGAAGATACCAAATCTTTACGAATCCTAAAAGAGGTAAAAAAAATTCCAATATTCCGTCTGCAATATTGACTATGAAATATAATTTTCAGCAACAGTGGTGCCATTTTGTAGTCTTTAGTTACTCATTTAGGTATGAAGCATAAGCAGTTGTATGGAACTCTGCAGTTTTTCATTAAGTAGTAGAAGAAAATTTTGAGGAAACTTTGTGTGGATTAACTTCTTTGCCAGATAAGATTGTTCTTCAGCTCTGAGAAGAACATCTCTCTGTTATTCTCTGGCAGAGTTAGACAGCTCTGTGTGTGGCTCATGTTGCCAGAAGAATTGTCAAGGTGAGAAAAAAATCTCTCCTTATTTTCCAAGACCAAAAGGCAGCTCCTCAAGCCTTTTCCCTTGTTCTCAGTATCTTCCTCTCCTGTCAACCTATGAAAGGAAGGAGCAGATGCACCTTTCAACTTCTTCGAAGGAAAAGGCAAATGGGATGGTGAACCAGAGTAATTAAGACAAATACCCTAGCTCTGACGGTAAGGAATTGTTTTCAGTTTGGAGTAGGTGGCACATCACCTACATCTCTTTGCTATTTAGCTTCTTCCTCTCTTGTGTGCATTTGCTTTACTGAAAACCTTCATTGGTTTGTTTTATTCTCTAACAGAGTAAAGGGATGTAAAATTTAAGCAGTAACTAAGACTCATATATGTAAACCAAAGTGAAGATAAAACCAACTGTGAAAGATTAAGTTCTAGGACAACTTGTGGGGAAAAAAGTCTCAGGCTATAGTGTGATACACTTGTTTTTTCCCATTTTAGTGTCTGATATAGATATTACTTTGTCTACTTCAGAAAAAAGTTGTGTAGAGAAAAGCACAAGTATATACTGTCAAGTCAATCTTCTTGCCATCAGTATTTCTGTACTTTTTTTCTGTTCTAATTTTTGTGCTTTTCTCTGCCTCCTGCAGTTACTAGCACCATGTTGAGTGACTTATATTAAGGGTACTACTTATTTCTAGAGTAAGTTCCAAGTAACCTGATGCGCAGTTCTGGGAAAGACTAATCTACTTCAGCACAAATAATTTTAAGAACACCGAGGTAGGTATATTGTCTTGGCTAATTTTTTACTATTTAAGGATTAATGAGTTTTCTGAAAGAACTGAGCAAATAACACACATTGCAGGTGCTTAAGGAGAGACTGCTGCTATGTATAAACACTGAAGAATTGAAACAATTTAAATACCAGAAATTCCTTGAATTAGAGAGCAGCTGCCCTTCCATGGCAGTGGCTACAGAAGTTGAAGTGGTAAGAACCTTGAACCTAAGTTTTGACAGAGGCCAATTTGTAAAGACTGGTTTGAAAATACGGAAAGAAACTTTCAAAATGGCAAAGTTGGGCTCCATAAAGAGTGAACTTTCAAAGTACTGCGTTAATGCAACCCTTGACAGTTTCAGTCAATTTATACCAGACTCAGGATGGATGTGTGAGAAGTAACGCTCTCAAGATGAAATTTTAGGAATTTATTAAATGACAATAGAGAACTAGGGACCTACAACCCGCAGCGGGGCAGAACAGAGCTACAAAAACAACAGTCCCCAATATAGTGCTGTATTTCCCCACTCCTTTTCCTACTAAGTTTCTGCCCTTCCCATATTGTTTTCCCTTCCCTGCCCCTTGTCCTGGCCTCTCCCTCGGGTTTTTCCCATTGGTTCTGGTACCCCAACTCCGCCCATGTGCTGCCCCTGCAACCTGAACCCGGTAGTTCACGTGCTCTCCCCGCACACCTTGTCCCCATATAAAACCCAAAACGGGCTGCCATGTGGCCTCTCTGCCTCTGGGAAGCTGGTCCTCACCATGTGATTAAAGTCCTGTGGTCCCCATGCAGAGACCCTTCTCGCCTCCTTTATCGCTCCCGTGTTGTGGAGCTGGCAGCCAGCCGGAGCAAGGGAATGGGGCCGCCCGGGAGGGCTACGGGAAGCAGAACAGCCGCTCTCTCCCCGATGCCGCCCCGCAGCGCTCTCCGGGGAGGTCGCGGCTTGCCATGCCAACGCAGAAACAACAGACCACAACACCCCAACATATAACAAATGGCCAGACGCCCTTTCCTACCACACATGCAGCAGAAAAAAAGCCCCTGTCCTCGCTGTAGGGAGTTTTTATACCCCAGAGTCTGAGTCCTCATTGGTGGGTTTTGGATCCGGTGTGTCATTGGTTCTCACATGCTGGTTGCTTCTCATTGGCTTGTGTTTCTGGTCTTGATTGGCTCTTATCCAGGGGTTTTGGTTGGCTCATTGGAGAACCAATAGGAGTCTAGGAGTAATCCAGGGGTTCTTCCTATTGGTGGTTTTGGTACATCCAATAGTGTCCGTGGTTTTATCCCCTGTTGCAAATGAGACCAAGAGCGCACGCCCCCTCCCTGTTCTGACACTTGAGGGGCTGCCCTCTGGTGACCAATACAACACATTACAACTATTACAACTTTACAACTTACTCTATTAACAGCTCAGCCACGAAAGTCAATTCTCCAACCATTTCCCATAGATGCATTGCTCCTGCTGGTTGTTATTTTATGTTGATGGATCTGTCAGTTAAAATACACAGCCCACAAAGTCCAAGCAAATCTTTCAGCTGTCATCATTGAGCTTTTTACAAGAATCAGACTGAATTTTCTTACTTGTAATTTGTTGTAGTGCCTACCTGTCTATATTTATTGGTAAGATAATCTGGCTAATAGCAGAGGTCGAGGATCAGTTTGCTAAAACGATTGTTAGTCAGCTGAATTGTTACTTTGATTTTGATGGCTCTGAAGATGGCTTGATCAGCCAGTGAGGTGTTATGTTGGCAAAATGAAATTTAAATATAGGATTGTGAAGTGCTGTGTCTATTTATGGAAACTGGGGGGTTTTTTACAAATCATGGATTTTTGAGGCTACTCAGAAACCAACATAAATGGAGTAAGCCCCAGAAGAAAATTTTTAGTAGACTGCTTGTGGCTGAAGCCATGAAGATGTTGTGGCAGCCTCATCTCTGTTGGGCTGCTGGATCTGGCCTCCTCCTGCTGCTGTCTTCTGATATCACTGAAGACAGCAGCTTAGACAAAATTGAATAGTAAGCAAGTTTTCCCTTTGCCAAATAGCATGCTTCTGTATTTGTAGTGTAAAGAGCTGATGTCTACCTCAAATAGTAGGAAATAACTTGGTGAACCTCTATACTCAAAGAAGCTTCTATTTTATGCATCTGAGACCGATTACACATCAGGTTTTCTAGACAAAAATTTTATCAGAAGTATTCATACTGTAAAAATGTTTAATTGTGGGAGTCATTGTGCTTTACTGTGATGCCCCATTTACCTCCTGAATTTTGTTTTACGTAATGTTAATAATAACTAATGTTAGGAACAAATAGTTGCCTCTCCAACTGTTTCACCAATAGCAATAACTCCACTATGGGCAGGATAGACATATTTTTCTGTTTGCCATATATGTTCCAAAGCCCTCAGATTACTATTACAAGTGCAAGACTCAGTGGCTCAGCACCAGGTCCAGGCAGCTGAGTCTCTGAAAAGCAAATACTGCTTCAGGATTTAATGCTTTAATTTTCAGGACTTTTTTTATACACCTTTTCTGATTACATTCAGCTGTGGTTTAACCCCAGTGAGTCCCACACGCTCAGTGGAATGGGGGAGAGTATCAGAAGGGTAAAAGTCCAAAACACCCATGTCTGGCGTAAAGGCAGTTTAACAGGTAAAGCAAAAGCTGAAACATAAGAAAAATAAATCTAATAATTAATTTCACTGCTTCCCAGGAGCAAGCAGGTGCATTACACCAAGCAATTACTTGGGAAGACAAATACCATCATGACTCCAAATATCCCGCCTTCCTCCTTCTCTCCCCAGGTTCCTATGCGAAGCGTGACACCACATGGCACGGGATATCCCTTGCGCCAGTTGAGGTCAGCTGTCCTGCCTCTGCCCCCTCTCAACTCCTTGTTGGTGCAGTGGGGTAAGGAGTAGCAAAGGCCTTGGCTCTGTGTAATCAATCCCTGAGTTATCAACCCTGTTTCCAACACAAATTCAAAACACAGCCTGACAATAGCCACTATGAGAAAATTAACTCCAAACCAGCCAAAGCCAGCACATTACTCTAGGTCTTTTTTTTTGCCAGTTACCAGATGTTTCCTTAAAGGTTTGCCCTGAAACTGTGGTTTTGTTGTAAGAGCAGTGACCGATAATAAACCAAGATCTGTATACACTTAGATTTTAGTATAAAGTTATTGTCAGGAAAGTCAACATTCTATTGAACTGGCAGAAATGTCTGTTTGTTAGCTCAAAATGTCAAGTAAGGGTTCATATTTATTTTTAATTGATTTTTTGAAAACTCTATTCAGATAATCATTCAGAAGATATGATGGAATATCTTTAACATTTTCTCTGAGAGGAAGAATGGGGAGGAAGCCATTTCACGTTCAGCTTGCTGTCAGTGCTGCTCTTCTGTCTTCATCTGAATCTGCCACAACAGCCTAGTCATCCAAATATGTGTTTGGAGCATCGTGTTTGCACAAACCTGTTTATGTCTGGTAAATAAGTATCTTGTAAACCAGTAAAGTTAACAGACATTAAATAAATGACCAGCTTTTTATGTAGCTAAAGGTGCTAATAGAATTAATTGTTTTCCCCAATTATTGTAAAGTGTCTGTACTTTAAAATTACTAGGAAAGGCAAATCAAACAAACAAACTGATATATCTTTTCAGCTATTTCTAACAGTAAGCCTTTGGTAGTCCAGGAATACAAGCAGAAACCTGGGAAAGCTACTTTCATTTTGTGCATGTTTGACAGTAAAAGCTTTAAAATTGAAATTTATTATCTAAAAGGCAGGAAAGCAAACAAAAATGTTATCTTTTTCTGCCAAGAAATAAGTTCAGTGGTCTCTAGTGAAGTAGAACTTGATGTAAAAAATCCAGAAAGAAGAAAGAATTGTATGTATCTGCATTTGGTTTGATCAGATCAGATGATGTGCAACACAGCTTGTTGAATAACTCTGTGGCTGTTTGCCACAGGAGGGAAAAGAACAAGTTGATTTTTAAATTTTATTTTATTCACAATTACAAAAAATCTGAAATCTTTGAGCACAGGCTTAACTAAAAATATTTCCAATTTTTAATTTAAAATGTATATAAATATACTTATTAGCGTACACTTATCTCCCTCTTGAAAGTTTTCATGAAAGAGAATGGAAAAATAAGGTAGGAAAACCTGAATGACATATATCAAGGTAAAGTTTAGATTACGTAGGTGCAATAACAGATTAAAGTATGGGTACTGTGTATACTCCTTGAGTACAGTTTGTGTGTGAGAACGTCTGAAGGTTTATTTGTCCTTCAGTGCCTTAAATTACTTTTTGTTAGGTTCCAGAATGTAGAGGGTATTTTTCTTCAGAAAGAATACTCCAGTTGGTACAAACCCCATTTATTTGTGTAATATCATTGCTTTTCTAACTGAATAACTTTTAGGGGTTTGGGGTTTTTTCCTCTCTCTCTTTAATTTGCTCTTCACATGCTGACAGAGGTCTGAATCAACCACTGCTTTGGATGATTAATAAGGATCACCCTTTATCATTTCCCACACTTGGGTCTGCCCCAGATTTAAATGGTTTTGAACAGAACTAAATAAACCACTCCTTTATTTAAGTTAAATGAAACTATTTAAAGATTTTGAATAGATAAAGCACAAAGTGAAGAAAAAAAACCCTAACAAAACAAACCAGAAATAGATGTTTATTTGCCTCTCTCCATCTTTGCATGGTGTCCTTGCAGGTAGTTCTTACCTCCAGTCTTCATATTAGTAAAATCTGTTATTCTTTTCTGAGGGTCAAAAACCTCTGTACTCCACTATGGTCCTTCTATAGCTTTTTTTTCCCCCTCCTTTGTGGTAGAGTTGTCTGTTCCAATATGAGCTGTAGGCTCTGGAACTGCACTTTCTTGCCCACAGGATGCAGTGCGTTTTGTGATTCTTGTTCCCAGAGCCAGCTGAGTTGCTCACCATACCTGCCTTGAGTCTACTCTCTTCATGCCATTTGGCCTCTCTTATGCTTGTAAGGAAACACAAAAGAGTGGGGAATATATATATATATATATATCTTTTTTGAAAAGGAAACACTGTTGGTAAATAAAACATTTACTAAAAAAATGAACTTTCATTTTAAGACACTTCATTTTATTTCACATTTATTACTTCAACCTCCTATATTTTTTTTGTTGGTGATGCATCGCAATCTTGTAAGATGAGAACATTTCACTAGTTGGCACTATGGGTAGAAATGTAAATGCTGAACAGATACATCTCAGCTAATTTTTAAGGTACTTGACCAGTGACATACCTCTGTTTTGGTGCTCCTGTTTTTATTGCTGTCTATTCTTAGGTTCCTTTAGCCGTGTCCTGACTAGTACCCTGCTTTGCTAACATTCAGGTTTACCCAACATTTTCCACTCTGGTTTGTATAATTTACAGCATTGTTCATAATGCTTCACTAATGTCCTGAATTTAGACTAGAACCTTTATGCCCAAGTTTAACATAATTTCACCAAAGATAGCATGTTTGTTTCATTTGGTTTAGGAAATCTCATTATTTTTTCCTCCCCATGGGGATTTTTTTTTTTTCCATTTCCATGGGGCTGGAGTTCATCTTTCTTTAGAAAGAATCTAAATGAAATGATATCATCAAAGAGTATTTCCTTTAAGAAAACATTTAACTTGGACATGATAAACGAAGAGTTTTAGCAGAAGATCTAAGCAAATGGTTCTTCCATTATAGTCAAGGAAAATGAAAATTAAAAATTCAGTGCTTCATTATTTTTTCTCTAGATCATCCAGTTCCAAACAGAGATTTGTGTCTTATCTTTATGTGTAAGATATCAGGGCATTGGGTTTTTTGCTATATTTGAATTTTGTCTACTTTGACTAATTATGACAGAGCAAAAGTCATACATCTCTGTAAATAACAAGTGACAAAATGTAATTTTTTAGATAGTCATATGTACTTGCTTAATATAAAAGCATTCCCAAGATCCAATTAAATTATGTTAAATTATTCACTGTAATTATGTTTCATTTCAGGACCTACAATTACAGGAGCTAATACTGATTAAATTTCATTTATACAATTTAGAAAAGAACTCAGCAGTTGTGATGTAACCATGCAACCTCTCTCCATGACATTCCAGTGCTAAGACAAAATGTTAATCCTCAGAGACAGGGAACTGCTCAGTAGTGGCTACAAGTATTGATTGCTTATAATTGTGACCTGCATATGGAGTCTTATGCTGTGAGAAGTAAAGCTTCAAATTCCCTCTGTAACATTTAAATAACTCTAACAAGAAACCAGCTTGATTTTTTCTTTTCTGGTCGTGCAAGGATGTCCCTAATTTCTGTTTTCGAAACTATTCTCTGCCTAGAAGTCTGAAGTTTATCTGTAATGAGATCTTCCTCAGTTTTCCAAAAGAAAATGTCATAAAATTAGTTATGGACACCATCTGAAGTTATCAGTGGAGCAGCATCAGTTTTCACCTAAGGAAATCAGTAAGACTGGAGCATGAGTCATCTGGTATCTGGAAACAAGCTGAGGACTTCAGGCAGACCGGTGTGTTGCAAACAGCAGGCTATTGTAACCACATTCCACCACATTTTAAATGTGAATAAGGTTATAATTAGCTGTACCACTACTCTGCATTTCATTTGAGAGCAACAATAATACAGCTGTGGATCTCGAACAAAATTTGACTACAGGAGCTTCAATCTATTCAAAGACAGCCAGAAATGCAGCGCTGCTAAAGATAATAATAATAATGTAACTTCTTTCCCAGGAGCTCTTTTCTCAATAAAATGTAACACGTGGATTACACTATTCTATTATAGTTAAATGGCTGAAATGAATTAATAGGCTTCAAATATGTGGAAAAGTTGAGGAAAGAATAAAATAAGTAAAATATGGGCTCTGGGGCAATTACCTGAACTACACACGGTATTCCTACATGTCTTATAAATAATGGGGTGTAGCAAGGGAATAGAATGGAGCTACCATGGCCTCCTCAGCTATCTTTTGTCTCTTCTAACCACTTTTATCAAACAACTATGGCCACCAAGTGTAGCTGAGGGAAAATCTACTGCCTCAGCATGACTTGCATGGTGTCTTGCCCTATGCTCTCACATCAGCATCAAAACAAGGTGATTATTTCCTCTACTTTCAAGTTCTTGAACATACTAAGGGAAGAGTGTTGTGGCTTAGGAATGGTACTCCCTAGTTCAATGCCCCCGCTGAGACTCTCCCTTACCTTTCCCATACTGTCCTGCTGCAGCAGGATGGAGTTGAGATTTGGAGGCACAAAAGGCAATGATCACAGGCTGAGATAAGAACAATTTACTGGAAACAGCAATGTGAGAAGAAAATGAACAGTAACAGTAACAATATTAATAACAAAATTATACATAAGAGAAGGTGATTCACATACAAAAGTGTGGACCCCGAGACAACAAACAATTGCTTCACCCCCTGCCCATCACATTTTTAGAACTGGAAGCCACACCTTCTTCAAAGTGAACGTCCCTTACTCCTGCCCCCAGCAATGACATGAGGTGGTCTAGAACAGTGTAGAATAATGTCCTAGCCATGCCCCCTCAGCAGCATCCCCCTTCCACCTACTGCAAAAGCTTAACTCTGTCCTGGTAAGATCCAGGACATAGAAATAGTAATTCGGGATTCTGTAACTGTAGTTTTAAAATATATTTTTCATTTTAGTATACAATGCTGCAGTAATTTTAAGGCAAGACTGTGGAAAAAAACTGCTTAATATTTCATAATTTTATTTTCAATAACTAAAACCAAGTGAAAAATGTAAAAAAAACCCCAACTATTTAATAGTTAACATGGTTTGGTTTTTTTTTGTTTCTTAGACAACTGGTTCACCTGCTGCCTAGAGTTCTGACTATAAGCACCGTATTTAATTCTTACTTCCGGACATGAAAAAAAATCCAAAATTGCTGTCTTGCAGAAGGAAGACAGTAAAACTGAAGTACCTTCTGAAGCTTTGTTGATTTCTGACAGATTTCAAATCACGTTTCTAAATCAAGACCTGGCTCCTCAGCTCCTAACCCTGCTTGAAGGGCAAAGCAAGAGCCACACAGGCCAAGTAGTTTGCTTCATGTTCTCCCTTTCTTTTTCTTTCCCCTGTTTTGTTCACTCCTGTGATTCCATCTCTTAAATAAGTGTACTTCTATTGTCCCACAGAGGTATAAATAAGACATAACATGTCATATCTTTTCAAGGATAGTACCATCTGAGAGTTTAACTGATTTGCTAAATCATTCCTGAAAACTCTGTTTTGTTGGCTGTCAGACGTGTGTTTGATAGTAGGACTATATAACACCTCTGCTGCTGAATGTAATGTGAGAAAATCAATTTATTCTGTTATAGCTTTTGTTTCCGCTACTTTTGATTAATAGAAAAACAACAAACAAGTAAACTATTATTTGACAGCTTCACTGCATTAAAAATAAACATAGCAGAAGTAATTATGGTCCTGAATTCCACCTACCTCTGCTTGTCTGCTATTTAATATGGTCAACCTCTAGCTCATTTTCCATCTATCCTGCAGAATGGCTCAGTGAGGTCAAACCAGGGAAGAAACAGTCACTACAGGTGTGGCACTATATACTTAGAGAGCTTGATAAAGAAAGACTTTTAATAGAGAGGATGCAGAGAGTAATTTCCCTTTTGAGCTTTCCAAGAGTTTGCACTCCTGCCTAGAGAAGTTTGAATCTTGGTGGTGAAGGGACATATGAAGCCTGAATACTCCAAAGGCAACTCATATGCACATCTGCAAGTATGGTTAAGTGTGGCAAAGGCACAGTTGCTAGGTTTTTGCTAGGTTTTTTCTGCCAGCTCAATATTGGCAGATTTATCTTGTTAGGATGATCAGAAAGTAGAGTTGCATCGGTGAGGCACAGGCAGTGCATGCTATAAAAACTGGAAAACAGGTAAAAGACATTGTGGCACAAATTTCTCAGAATGACTGCACATCTTTTTTCCCCCGTTGTTTGTCTCCACATGAAGTTATGAAATGAAGTGACAAGCAGCTTCCAAAGACATCTGAGTGTTCTACTGATTATTAAATCCTGGTAATTGGAGACATTTAATTATTCCTAAAGGATGAAGTCTCCGCCATGCACTACTTATGACCTTTGTTGAATCGCTTGTGCACTAAACTCAACCTTGAAATGCGTTTTTGCTCTGAGACCATCAAGTATATCTTATCTGATTCTGAATGTGCTGCTCTTCTTTTCCCTCCCTTTCTCTTCATTCCATCTTTAAATGGTTTATTTGCATTATATATTGTTTCTGAAATCCAGTGCCAGGAAAACAGGAGTCAGACCGGCATTTTGCCCTCTCTACCCTAACCCCAACCTTAACAAGTATCACCCTCACTTCAAGTAGCATTTTACTTTTGAGAGATGCTGAGAAAGAAGGGAAGCATGAAGCTTCGTACTACAAGATGCTGCATACGAGCAGAGTATGGGGAAGTAGCTCTTTCGAGAATGTCATAAACCTTTTTTCTGCTGATGTTAAGTGGGAGCAGAAGCTTTCAGTACTTTTGAGAATAAAACTCACACATACAATAGGTGTGATTTTCAAAAGAAGGACAGGGAGAGAGGAAAGGGAAAAGTAATTCATGTTTGGCACAAAGTGCTCCCTTTTACTTGAGCTGAAATTTACTCAGTTTTTACTGCTACATAGAAAACATATTGAAATCTTGTTCCATTACCTTTCTAAACCTCAAGAATATTTTTCCTGAAACTTGTTCCAGCACTCACATATAAACTCATGCCTTTTTCTGGTTTTGACTTTGAGTTCTAAATTGCTTCTGAAAAATGCAGTTCATGACACATTTCTTACACTGCCAGAGACCCTCAAAATAACCATTCATCTGCTTCTGTTGCAATGACCAAGCAATGAATGCTGAAAAAACTTTATGAAACAAAAACGTGATACAACATAGCAATCAATTTCGTACTTTTATGGTTGCTGAAGGCTTTCGCTTTCCTCTGTAAATAATCTATCTTAAGTGCACATGGATTTCCATCAGTCTTCCTATTATGCCATTTATTGCAGTCATATTTTATGTAAGAAAAGATGTATAGCTGGACAAATACCTGATCTTGTTCAATTTTACCCTGATCTTTCACAGAAGAAAATGGAATATTTATTTTACCGAAAGCTTTCTGGAGTTTTGTTCTGAAGACAGACTTATCGAATAATACTCTGCATTCATCCTGCTATTATTTATTTTTAAAAAATACAAAAAGTAGCTATTACAGGAGTTTAAGCAGTCAAAGTACTGTCAGAATGATTTGGCCTTGCATTGATTTTCCTTTGAAAACAAATGTAAGATTCATATTGCCATAGTTGTCTTAATTCAGTTTTTCTGACCTCAGATGAGGAAATAACTTAGACCTAAACATCAACAAACATCTATAGAACACAGCTGGATAAGCCAGAGAATTTTTCCACTAAGGTGCACTGAGAACTGGCTGAACAGCAGAGTCCAAAGAGTCATAATCAGTGCCACAGGGTCAAGTTGGAGGCCTGTCATTGGTATTGTCCCCCAAGGTTTCATACTGGACCCAGCATTGCTTGCCTTATCCATCAATGACTTGGATGAAGGGGCAGAGGCCTCCTCAGCAATGTCACTGACAACACAAAGCTGGAAGGAGTAGCCCAGAGGGCTCTGCAGTTCTTCAGAGGAACCTTGACATAATGACGTGTTGTTGCTTCATGGGACAGACTGAGAACTGAACAGCATGAACTGTGACTTACGCTAAGTCACAGGAAACGTCATCATTCAAGTGAATCGCAGAAGCAATGAGTGCTGTAAGCTGGCTCAGCAAACAAGTCTTGCTGTTTAGCCAGCCAAGTGTGTGGAGTAGATCATGCTTGGAATAATGGTCTAAGAGATAATTATGGCAAACTGCTAAACCTTTCTCCCTTTCTTTGCTGTAATTCACATGGCTGCAAAGATTGAGATGGAGGGTAATAGTGCAGCCAGGAAGGCGGTTGTGTTGATTAAGAGGGACTACAGGTCTTGCTTTTTGAGTTTTATGGGACAAAATTGGACTATTTAAATCCTGGAGAATAGATACTTAAAAAAAGTTATTCAAACAAATACCATTGATGGAAGGGTTCTTTGAACTTGGAAGAGAATCAAAATTTTCAAAATACCTAATGAAAGCAATCTCAAATACTGTAATGACTAGCAGAAATATACACTTATTTTTGTGGGAAGCATTATATAAACTTAACATAAGAAAAAACTTTCAAGTATATGAAACCCAGAGAGCTGATGCTCACTGTTTTCTTGCCCTGTTGTGGGTTAATTTCAATTTTACCTATAGAGACTATTCAAAAAATATGTTATACTTATTAGAGCATTGCCAGTGTGGGAGCCCGGCTCATGAAAATGTGAGGTCCTTAAAAATTGGTTTTCAAACTTTTATTTATTATCTGCTCAGATACACAGCATGATTTATACCAACTTTCTTCTGAAGCTGTGGAGTGAGAAATACAATTGAAATTGCTGCAGACAATACTCCGGCTGTTCCCAGGAACTGGCAGAGCAGAGAAGTCTTCTCTGGCAAGAAAGATGGAAAAAAGAAGATGCTGTAGAAATAATGGTATTTTCTGGAGCACAATAAACAGAACATTAATGTTGATTCTTTTCTAGCAAGCAAGTCTTGGGGTTAGCTAAAAGGGAATTAAGATTAGGATACATGAGGCAGGAAGAATGAAAACCTGTATTAAACAGAAAAGGTTGGAATACTGGAGCCAAAAGCAAAACTGCTGCAAAAGGGCAAGGAACATTTAATAGACTGTATTAAGTGAAATTTCTTTGTCCTTAGAGCGTTACAGAAATTGTTTACTTTAGCCAGATTTATTTCTCTATATATTTCTTTTTCTTCTCTTCAGTTTCTTAGCAAATCACACAGAATCAGGCAAGGCCCTTTTGCACATCTTTCATCGCTGCTCTGAACTCTGTTAAATACATTGCTTCTTGCAAATGAATTTAATTATTACTTAGGGTGTTCTTTTTCCCCTAAAATAATACACTTTCATTGCCATTTTTATAATCCTCACCAACTTAAAATACCGTCCAGTGTTTATTGGCTTATAGATCCGTCAACGCAACGATACTGTTAAAGATATAATTCGAATGACTTTGTGAAATTACTTGTGGCATTTTTTTATGACTTGAAATTTATGACAATACATGGAGGACATTTAACCTCTGTCACTTTATTACAATCTGAATTTATTCTTTGACCTGTAACTTCTACTTTGCGTTCTGGAGAGTTACTAAAATACTGTGGATTGAGGGAAAGATCTGAAACTATGCTGAGACGAGAGTGGAAATACATTGTTCTTCTGGAAAACGAAGGGAAAGTCAAAATTCTTCCCTTGCCTGTCCTACCCACATCCCTTACCCTCTCGCCCACCTCCTCTAGAGACAACTTGATTTCGTTCACATTACCTGTTTACTTACATGAAAACTGAAAGATGACTTCTGAGGAATTCTTCACCATTTCAACAATGTCTTTCGGACTTCTAGGGTACCACCTTTTGAGAAGAAAAAATAACATCATTTGATTTCAAGATGTATGAGCAGATAAAATAATTTTTTCCTTCATCCTATATTCATCTGTAATCATGTTATCTTATTGGTTATATTAAATAAACTGAAAGGGGAAGGATGAAGAGTTGAATAATTTTATTTGTGATTATTGAAAATATAGGTATTCATTGGATCTGTGAAATATAGGATGTTTTCCTATGAAAAAATAATGACAGAGTATCTATTTGGTTGGTGGTTTTTTTTGAGATTACAGGTTTATTTCTTCTTCAGGCTAATGGAAAAAAGCTGTTGTAAGTAAATAGTGATCTAAGAAAAAAAAATAAGACTAGCTTGCATAGTTTGGTTTTCCTTTGACCTTTTCTATTGTGTTTAATGGATAGTGATAAGGAAATTAAGAGGAAGTTTAAACTTTTTGTCATTCCTCTCTTCTTCCCAAAACATGCAACTCAGTGTTTTGGGAAGATAACTCAAAAAGCTATCCTTTTATGCGGATGAAATCTTGGTGGGAAGAAACGGTTTTCTTCCGGTCATCTTGAGTAAGTCCTACTATATCATGGACCAAAATTTTCATAAAGTCTATAGGTAGATGACAATACTATATGCTACCAATTTCCAGACATATGACATGTATGCTGTCAATATTTCAGACATATGAGATTAAATATTTTACTTTTTTTGTTGCTATCATGGCTTCCTCTATACTAAAGCATATTCTCCAATAAGGATAAAAATTCTCTTTTTGAGGGATTTTTCTGTCCTTGATGTCTTGCAGAGGTAAGGATCTCTTCATAGGAATGGTAGCCTGTGTGGATTGTCCTGTTTCTTCTCTGAGATAACTAAAAGCCCTGTAGTAAAGATAGTCAGGAGCTCAGCTCAAGACTATGTACCTCTGAAAGCATTATTAGTTAAGCATCGTAACATGTTCACATGGACTGTGAATTGTTCAGAGCACAAGAAACAAGCTTATACATGGCCAGGATATACTAAAGAATATATTTAACATTCACTTTAATAGAACAGATAAAATTTTTGATTCATCAGCCTTATTTTCTAATGATATACAGGTTGCTTCTATAATAAAGTTCCAAAAACTGTTTCACTTTCCTTCAGCTGTGAGATATTTTGAAAGGAAAAATAGTTTAAATAAAACTGGAATTTGGAATATTTTTAAATGTTAGAAATGGAACTTCTTTAAAAGAAGAAAAGGACAAAAAATTAACCCTTTCTCCAACATTGTAAACTTCTGACTAGCTGTTATCTGTATGTCATTTAAAATAAAAATACTGTAAGCCTGTAATGCACTGTGACAGATTGTCATGAAGACATAGTGGTACTGATGTTGCAATCAGGAGCTGACAGTTGAGCTTCATTTAAGCAAATATATATATATACACAACAAAAAAGAGAATCATCTTTTTATGAGCTAAAAATGGATGCTAAGGTCTGATTTTAGTATGATTTCTTTGTTTCTGTAATTCTGCCATGACTTCTGTCAAAAAGAATGATAGATGCAAGAGGATATGAAAAGGTATCTTTTCATTTATGCTTATGATCTCTGCTGCTTGCCATCTCATTATTGATGTTAAAAAAGCTGCAATCAGAAATGTAGAGATATTAATTAAATAAAGCCTTATATAGTTAACCTTAAAAAAATATCCCGTCTAAGTAATAAAATATCTAATGTCTAAGTAATAAAAGCTTTTTTGTTATTTTGGGTGACTAAAACCTTTTTTTAAAAAGTTTATTCTTCAAATAACATTTGGAGTAATAAAAAAAATGTGCTTATGAGATAACATGCTATTTAAACCTTTCCTTAGAGTTGATTGATATAATAAAAGAAATCCTTTATCCCTGATACTTCATAAGAGTTCTTGTTGTAGTGATGGAGAGTGACTGATAAACCAAATTTTTCCCATCTGAAAATGAGTCTGACAAGCACACCTCGAAAAAGAAACAGCAATTTGAAGCTAGTTTTTATTTTATAAAAATACCTTCAATAGATAGTTTCCTCTGTGTTCTCACATTTCTTTCATTTTGTGCGCTTCTGGAATACTAATGATAAGACAAATATTGTGGACTAAATAGTAACTGAATAGAATTAAATTTTATAAGAATAGTTTGGGTGTGTGGGACTGTTTTCTAAGATCATAGTGCTCCAGATGTGTTGACATGCTGTCATGTAATTAATTTGCCAACAACAGTTTTAACCATTTCAGTTTTGAAGGACATACAGAAAAAAAAGGTAAATATCTTGGGTTTGTTACATCTCTTTAGCATTCTGTGCACAAAATGCCAGAAGTAGAGACAACCATAGGTAGAGGTGTTCATACTGAAATGCAAAGGGGTCCAGCTGATTATGGAGATGTTCTAATTAAATACATACAGTGAGCACAATCAATTTTCTGATTATCCTTTCAGGCATGCTACAGGATGATTTTCTTGTACACTTTTCAGTATTTGGGGTTTGATTATTCTGGTTCTGCTTTTTGGAGGGGCAGGGTATGTTCTCCCTACTGTCAGATTGCAAAAGAACGACTGTTAACATCAGTCCAGAAGGTCTGTGAGCTAAACACTGCAGGCTGAGCCCAGAAGGGACATAAAAAAATACTCTGAAAGTAAAGAGAAAGGTCTCCTTTGCAGCAGGTGTGCTGCAGTGGGCAAAAATAATCATGGCCACCATGGTCCAGTGGGGTTCCTGCAGGGCATGTGTTTTTGCCCACCAAAGCGCAGTCACACCAATTAACTAAAGCACACAGCCATGTGTTATTGAGACTAAAGGCTGTTTTGCAGCTCACCACTGTGTCATTTTGTAAATCTGTGTGGTTCTCTGTGAAGCAGAAGCACACTGCAGGGACTTGCCAGTGGTTTGTGAAACTACATGCCAGGAAGATGAAAACAAAGAGAGGGTGACAGGGGGTACATGATGAGACAGAGGTGGGGCCACACAGGCTGGCCCCTGCAGCCAAGCTGTGTGGAAACAGGCTTATATTGCAGGAAGACAGCCACTAGGATGTAGGACAACAACACAGGGGTTATGCAGTGATAGACAACCTCCTATTTAAGCAGGAGGAACCTACTATAAATCTCACACCCAAAATCTGCTGCTATTTTGAAAATCAAATGCAGAGAAAGCCAGAAGGGTGTTTCCGTACAATGTGCTGGCTTGTGCTGAAAACTAGGCACTTCATTAAGAACCAAACAAGAATGACTCAGGCAAGATAATGTTTCTAAATGGTTAAACTGATTTCTGAATGTTTATTTAGTCAGTCACATAATCCACAGGTGACAACCCTGTATATAAATCTGTATTGCTAATCAGAGTACCTAAATGTGTAAGCATTTAAGATGAAAATCTAGCAAGAAAGCCAAACAGTAAAAAGAATACATTATTTTCCAAGGTCTCTGGTTTGCGATTAAAGTGAAACAGACCTGGCTGCTAGAATACATCACATGTATTGTAGTTCCACTTATGGGACAACAAAAATTAGAACTGGGTAAAGTAGTCCCTTTAGTTTATAGTCTTTTCTTCCTAAGTGGGATTTTTCTGTTGCTGAAAAACACACATCATACTGAAAAACACTCGTCCAGTGAGTGTGTTAGTGTCCACGGTAAGACCTCATCAGTATTCTGGCCCTGTAAATGTTGATGGCTGATGACAACAATCCCTTAGTGTAAGCTGGTTTATAGAGTTGTATAATATTATTGATGTTAGTAAGGGAACAAGAAGCAGGTGGATATACCATCTGTCATTGCTACCTAAGTGATAATTTACAGAAAAAAAAAAATAGAACAGTTTGGCTCAATACAAAGGAAAGAAACTGTAAATTTGGGAGGAAAAAAATGCTAATACACAGCAATGCTTTCTCTGTTGGTTTCTCTTTGTGTTAGTTTGTAAGTAAGAGCAAAGATAGAAGATGTATGCTTGATGAACATGAAAGAAAAAAGATGAACAATATATAGACAATTTCTGTATTATTTCAGGATTTAGGATCAAATCACAATGTTTTTTCTTGCAGTAATATTAATACCTGCACAAAAGAAATTTGGAGACAAAGACTGATTACACACTGAGGAGAACAGGCCTGACACCTGGATATACGTACTGACTTTCTACGCCCAGATTTCCATGTGAAGGAAAGTAAGGAATTGTGATGGAGCAGAAAACACATTGTCTAAAAAGTCTTCAGCTTTGATATCTTGGAAACAGAATGATGGGGAGCACTAGAAAGCATAGCTACTGTGTTTTCACAGAGGCATACTAGCAAAATACTTTAACTTATTTAGTTTTATCTCTCATTTGAAATTTAAAGACATTGAGCCAAATTTTCAATAGATATATATCAACATTATGATATCTATTATGTAAGTTACAGGTCTGGCTCCTCCTATGCAATATGTCTCCCTGTAAAATCAGTGATAAGTACTTTTTACTATTCAATGCTGATTACTCTTTCCAAAGCCAAATTAAAAATTAAATTTAACCATATTCATGCTTGTTCCGTGTCTGCTTTCTTAAAAGCAAGAAACTCTTTTTCTTTTTCAATATTCATTAATATTTAATTTAAAAAAAAGAAGATTAAAAGAGCTGGAAACAAAGAAAATGTAATGGTATGTCAGTAATGGTAAAATAAAGATGCAACATATTCCAGTAAATGTTAGAGTGGGGGGATCTAACATTATTTAAATCCTGAATATGTTTGGCTTTAAGGAAAAACTTTCATTTCAGTGTGCTCTCTTTCTTTTTTTGCACAAGTGAGTTGTGAAATCTTTGAAGACTTAGTGTGTATGAGGACCACATTAGTGGAGTCCAGTTTCAGCTCTGGTGGCAGTTGTAAATTATAACAAATGCATATGCCAGTGAGAAAAAGATAGTAAGGGTACAATTTTTATAGCTAGTCAATGTAGCAAGAATTCTGAAACTCTGTTATTGATCATAAATTTTTCGTAAGACTGTTCATATAGGAAAACCATGCACTGTATCATTTAAGAGGAGATTACGAATTCATTTAATTTTACCCATGTTCTAACAATACTTTTTCCTAATAATTCAAAATTCAGCCTAACTTCCAGGAGGAGCAATGAATCTCCAGTTGTCTGTTACTGTTTGTTGGTGTTGCCTCCTGTTACCTTTCCTTTTCATCTACCATTTCTGCACTTCTGGGAGCGAAGATGAAAGCTCATATAGAAGGTAGAGCAAATGATAAAAGAAAATGTGAGAGAGAGTGGCAGAATTTCTGAGCAACTCCTTTAATGAAGATGCTGAATTCTGCACTGTTAGAGTGCACCTTGGAAGGATTCTCAGAGGGCGCCCAGAATTCATTGGGCTGTTCTCTTTAGTTAAGATTTTTCTGCTCCTGAGGTGATGTGCAGCTCAAGCTGCCTCAAAGGCACCCATACTGGTCATTGACTGGCAAGTAAGTGCAGGATGCCATTTGCCTTTCCTTACATTCTTGAGGTTTTGGCATCTTAACAGACTACTTATTGTGATTTATAATCAAAACCAGGTGCAATTCTGAAATAGAGAAACTGAACTTCCAAGAGCTGAGCTTTGAACGGTATGAAGAGGCAGTTATTGTTTCTAAATTATTACCTTGAATTGCTATAAACATGCAATCGGCTCTTCAAGAAAGAACTAGATAAAATATGTCAGGTATTATAATCCTGTACCAAATTTCACGTAAGTCTTGTGCATAACTCTACAGGAAGCAAAGCTTTCAACATTACTCAATACACAGGTTTTTTGTCTTACCATTCAAAGTTTGTCTCAAACAGCTTTACTTCCTAGGTTTATCTGCAGTGTAGTCTTAAAACCACCAGAAACCTGTTTCCTTTCATCTCTGAGCCTTAGAATATCGATTTTCCTAAAAAAATTAACAGTGTTTCCTTGAATGTTCCTTCCAGTTACTTCCTCTTCTATAAAAAGATTGTGACACAACCAAAAGAGCTGTTGTGCTTATCTTTTCCTGTCATGCTAGGGATTTAAGTGGTGTAACTGAGCAGGGACAATAAAGATGAAAATGAATTCTGGAAACAGATATGTCGTAAGGAAAACTTTCCCTGCCACCCTTAGATTTTTAATGGAAACCTGGAAAAGCATATTCTGAATAGTGGATTTTTATTCAAAAATTATCATGTATCTCCAGTATACAAACTATATTGTCAAAATATGCAATGACCTGTGGAATAAAGGAGGCTATGAATAGATGAAAGCTATTGAAATGTGGCAAGTGGAAATGATATATGGAATGTAAATGTTTGTGTGTCGTAGAAAACACAGAGTCCTCTAACAGCGCACCCTTGAAGACAATCAAGCAAGGAAGAAAAGGGGATCAGCCTTTCATTTTTGTTTGTATGACATATGATGAAGGTTGTTTTTATTTAACAATAGAAAGAGCTGTGTAGGAAATATGATTCATTTTTAAGGAAAAGGATGTTCTAATTATTAGCTGTGACTTTCCATCAGGAGGGAATTTTCTGGTGCATGTCATGCAGCTTCCATTTTGTCATACAGACTCAGCTGCTAGTGAAGAATGAACTGCTGCTTCATCCCATGAATACAGAGGGAAAATGGAACATTAGTCAGTGGCCAAATGAAGTTTAAATAGAGAAAGTGCTGGATTATGGAGCTTGGGACAGGTCAACATTGGATGCACATACACACTGGGGAAAAAGCAGCTGGAGAGCACGATCACAGGAAGGAATCTGGGGGTCCTGGTCTGTGGCAAGTTGAACATGAGCCAGCAGTGCCCTGGCAGCCAGGAGGGCCACCCATGTCCTGGAGTGCATCAGACACAGCATCACCAGCTGGGCAAGGGAGGGGATTGTCCTGCTCTGCTCTTCTCTGAGGCAGCTTCACCTTGAGTGCTGGGGGCAGTTTTGGGTGCCACAGTGTAAGAAGGATTTAAAACCATTAGAGAGTGTCCAAAGGAGGGTCACAAAGATGGTGAAGGGCCTTGAGGGGAAGCCGTGTGAGGAGTGGCTGAGGTCACTTGTTCTATTCAGCCTGGAGAAGAGGAGACTGAGGGGAGACCTCACTGCAGTTACAGCTTCCTCTGGAGAGGAAGAAGAGGGGCAGACACTGATCTCTCTGCTGACCAATGGCAGGATTTGAGGGAATGGCCTGAAGTTGTGTCAGAGGAGGTTTAGGTTGGATAGTAGGGAAAGGTTCTTCACCCAAAGTGTGGCTGGGTACTGGAACAGGGTCCCCAAGGAAGTGGTCACAGCACCAAGCCTGGAAAAGCATTTGGACAATGCTTTCAGGTATATTGTGTGACTCTTGGGGATGTCCTGTGCAGGACCAGGGGTTCTACTTGACTCTTGTGAGTCCCTTTCAACTCAGGATATTCTGGTTCTATGGGCCTAAAGTCCTGTGTTAAGTTTTAAAAATCATATGTAAGGTAGAGTAGAAATTTTCTGGTCCTTCAGGAAGGGCCTGCACTGCCCTGTAATTGCAATGAGCCTCTTAAACAGCCTGCCACCAGCCTACCCTATAATCTATTTTCCCGGAAAACTTGTACCTGGGTGTGTGAACTCACTCATTCTCAGTGTGCTTCTAGAGTACTCTTGCAGTAAGTCTGTGAATTTTCCATAGGAAAATATGGGTTTAGGAGGCAGATAGGCCATGGAGTCCTGGCTTCTGAGGCTTGTCAGGCATGTTGGGCAGCCTGCAGAGCAAACTGGCAGTGAGCGAGGGAGCTGAGACATGTTGCAGCCTCCAGAAAGCTGACCTGCATGAGGTGAAATTGTATGCCTGGGTTTACACGTCTGCACCTCAGGGACAATGGGAGATCTCTGGTGCTCTCCTCCTCATATTTGTGACCTACAGGTCCTGGTAGAGACTCACCTTCAAATTCTAGAAAAATTTAGTGGAAGCTTAGCATTTGAGGTAATAGATTTAAGCCTTCAAGTAACTGACAGTTCTTTATATTGCCCAATTTTCTCCTCTGCTCATAGTGAGGTGGGTTTTTTATTATTAAACTGCAAAAAATCCAAACCCACCAAAGCAAAAGTGTCACTGGTAATTATGTTGATTTTGACAGGGCCATCTTGGTATTCTAATTGTACTGTTATCATTGCACAACAGTAAAAATAGAATTACTTAAATGGTTTGGACATCACAAAGGATTTGTAGATACTTCATGAATTAAGGATAAAAAAGAAGAAAATCAGTCGCAAAGAATAAATCAAGAAAATTTGGCCACGTTATTTGCTAGTAATTAGTTACCATTTTGTGCCTTTGGCAGCTCATTAACTCACAGTAATAATAAGATCCAGAGACGATCCTTGTTGGTGTCGACAGTGATTATAGAAACTGTACTTAAGCATGAATATGCATGTTCTGCTCTAAGTCCTATGAACTTCTTGCACACTCATCTTTTTCTGGTAAAGGCAATTACAAAAATGTAATGGAAAATATTTTTTAATCTTTTTTTTTTTCAGTAGGACATTTGAATATTTGTAAGGATGTCTTGGAGGTGTGCAACAATTGCCTGAGAGCTGCTGGGCTAGTAACTGAAAAAATTAGTTTAGATTTTTCAGTGTCAGCACGGATTTTCTATTCTTTAATCTAACTTGTCAGTATTTGCAGATGGGTTTTTTTCCTGAATCTGTTTCAGCTTTGATAGGATGTTTGTTGTTCTTGAGTTTTGTTCACTATTCTAATGAAGCCTTCATCCTGTTACTTTATCATTTTACACTTTCATCATGTTTTCTTACAACTGCATAGCAGAATTTCTCCTTCTGTGGAGTAAACAGGCTTTCTGAGAAGATACATCTTAAATATGAACCTTATTAAAACTTCATTGCTAGATACTATTATAATAATATTCAAATGCTTAATCATCTGTTGGAATTACTCTTTTGCTAAAGGTAACTAAGCCTTAGTTTTATTCATTGATTGTACATTTAAAATAATTTTGATTCAACTCTGTGCTTGAAGTGGATATCCATAATTGCAGTGTTACTGAACCACATTTATTAGAATTGTCTAGATCTGTCAAAAATGTTGACTTTCTTTCACTGAAAATTTACTATCTACTCTACTGCTGAGAGCCTGTAAATTGTACTTCTGAATTAGGATAACATGGAAGCAAACACACGTAGAAAATGCAAATCTACTAACAGAGCAGACAACCCAGAATTTTTTCCCTTTTAATGGGAAAATTACACTAGGGAAATACACTGAGAATAAAGATGACAAGAGAAGAACATACATGAGCTGAGGAAATATATATATATGCAGTTGTGGATACATTAATTTTTTTGTGATATATAGCATATATTGTATTAATAATATAATAATTACATTATAGGTGTAATAAATTTTTTCTTTGCATAAAATTAGTTAACCTCCCATCTCCTATACCTTGATGATACCTTTCTCATCATGTTTTCACATGTACATATAGGGAAGCATAATTTAAACAAATACAATAAATATCTACTTATATCACTTCAATGGCATCTTGTCTTATAAATTTTAGTGGGTTTTTACAGTGGAATTGCATTGTAATATCAAGATACTAAATGGGAAGGACTGCACTTAACAATAAATACTTAGCTTTCATCTTCTGTTACTGATATTATCTGTGTACCAAGTATTTTTCCATTCTGTTCCTTAAAAAGTGCAGGAAAAAAGACTGAATGCTGCTAAAATATTTTTACTTACTCATGACACTGCAGTAGTTGAAAAATCATTTACAATTCATAGTTAATATTATGTTTTTATTGAAAACCAACAATTTGAGGTATAGCCTGCATCCTGCTCTTTCCTCACCACAAGTTAAGCTCATTTATTCCTAATACCCATGCAGAAAATGATGGACAGTAGAGCAACAAGTGGCCAAATACTTAATCTGGAAATTCAACTAAACTGAGAAAGTTTTTTTCCATAAATATTCCAATCACTCATTACATAAAATTATTCAGAATTACTGTAGACATTGCAAGCTGTTTTTCACAAGCTCTTAGAGCCTTGAAGATGATGTTTTAAAATTAAAGTCTGTCTGAATAAGGCCAGACTATTTCAGATAGCACTTTTATTCAAATAGAAAAAAACCTCATCTATATTTCTTTTTCCCTGCAGTTAACATAAATTAAGAACAAAACAAATGAAAAATTACTTTCTAGGAGACTACGTTTTCTCTCTATTTATTCACGTCTTCCATTTTCTCTAGGACTGCCCACGGTAATCAGAAAGAGAATTTTATTTGTCTGCACCAATACTACAGAACAGCAATAGCAGAATTTTTTGAGTCATTCTTTTCTGCCCATTCTATTTGCAGGTAATGTCTGTGCTGTGCCTGTAGCTGATAAGAGATGAATCATGGAAAGACTTGTACAGCATTGAAGCACAAGTCTATTCCGTTTTAAGACAGACACAGGCATGTAATACACTGAAGGTAGGCTATTAAGAAGTGATAGTGATTTTGATGAAAATTCTGCTATGTGGTCTCCAAAACCTGCTAAAACTGGGGTCATTATCTCTTCTGAAAACAAAAAAAAGGTATGAAAATGTCAGTATAGTGTGAAAATCTGAAGAAACATTTTAGCATGTCTTTTAGTAGGAACATCTGTGGGTACAAAAAGGTTTTCCCAATATGAAACAACTGATTTAATACTCCTTCTTTCATACCCTGCTCCAAATTGAACTGAGGGAACACTGTTAACGTCATATTTAGAATGCTTCAACATTAGGTAAATGTTTGATCTATAAAATACTGTAGCCCATATTCTTCTCTGACAAAATATTGTTAAATTTAGTGAAGGTGCTGTTTATTAGCACAGCTGTGATTTACAGGTTAGGAAAACAAAAAGGAGGAATAGGGCCGGTTCTCCAACTCTTTTTTATTAGGCTAGCTCAAAAATGTCCCTTTCCTTTCTATATTGGAACATATCTGTATGGAAAAAATAGGTGCAAAATTCCTTCTCCAAAGGAGGAGGGAACAGACTGTGACTTGACTCCATGCAGTTTGACCAACAGCAATCTACAGTCTCTGACAAGTACCACTTGAAATAGAGGAGAGCTGGTGTCAAATGAGCTTTCCCATGGACCCCAAACAGAGGATGTCACAGAAATTTGTCCATTGGGAGCAATGTCAAGATTGCCCCACATCTGAAAATAAAGCTTAAAAGTAATTATTCAGAAGCGATGGTAGCCAACACAGAAAAAAGCCTCATTGATTCTGAGGTGGAGTACAACGGCAAAATATATATTTTCTCAGACAGTTTAATTCCGTTGTATCTTCAGGTCTTCCATCCAGTTTGCTCTGTCTTCAGACATTTGGTGTCAGTGAATTAGTTGACATATGAGTCAAACTCCTGTACAGATAATAGGCAATCTGACACCCAGGGAAATGAAACTCATTATCTGATTCTGTATCAGAGCTATATGACACCGGAGAATTGTGGTTTTCAAAATATTCCCTACTGAAGAAAAATGTACTGCTCAAAATTTCAGTACCCTCTTTGGACTTGAAGCTACCAGTAAAACAACAAAAGAGAAAAAGTAACTTATTTCCTCATTCTTTTGCAAATGGTATGCTTTGAAGCATTAACCTACTTAATTAAAATCAGATTTCCTTTTTTAGTTTTGTATTTGTGATGGAAACAAGAAAACACAAGCTATTTTTTTTTCAGCTTGTAAATGTTTGTAACTGCAGATGTTTCGCAGATGGCTCCCATTCAGATGCTCTGGGAACACCTATTACCCAGCTGGTAGGCAGCAATGAAGCAAATAAAGGCAACTTACAGGGACTTTGGCAGTTAGCAAGGACACCTGTTTGCTTTCATGGTGTTCTTTTTTCATACCTTTGGGGTTTTTTTCTTTTCTCACTGGGTTTTAAAGCATGGTAGATTTTTTGGTAAAAGACTGGATAGCTCCCTATCTTTTCAATATTTCATTTGGAGATGTCTTTTTCTATTCAATTTCCAGTGAGTTTTTTTTGAGTTTCCTTTTCTCTTTTATCCTCTGTTTCATGATAATTTGTAGGGTTTTTCCCAATTTTTGGTATTTTGTCCCATATTTTTTATTGATGATGATCTGTGGGGGTTTCGTCCCTCTAGCTGGTCTTGGAGGGAGTTGCTTGTGACTTTCGGAAATTCCTCTTGGGTGATGTTGTATCATTTTTGCTGTATCTTTCATGACTGAGAGGAGATACAGGAAACAGCCTAAAAAAGACAAAAAATAGGGAACATTTTTAATGAGCTTTAAGTACATGTACAATTCATTTCTAACCTTTTCTGGTTCAGCCAGTGTTAATTTTTGCAGTGTCCAGGAGGGGGTATGACTAGGACACTGAGGTTATTCTATAGCACCCCACATCATTATCTGGCAATGGGGGAAGGGATCTCTTTCAGGGGACATAGCATGACAGAAGAAGAGATTGGGTGTTATTGTTTCTGTGTAAATTGTTTGCATCTTTCTTGTACTCTCTGTCATTACTACTGTTGTTGCTACCGTCCATTTTCTTATCTCATTGCTGTTTCCAGTAAATTGTTCTTATCTTGATTAGGGATCTTTGCCTTTTGTTCCTCCAATTCTCATCTCTGTCCTGCCACAGAGAGAGGGCGAGTGGGTGACAGAATGAGCAGCAGCATGGTTTGGAGAGTCTCAGTGGCAAAACTAAACTGGGGAGTACCATTCCTAAGCCATGACATAACCATAAGGGATACTGAACATCATTCAGCTGCCTTTGCAGTTTGGGTGATTCTAAAAGCTACTGCAATTTGACATGCTGCTTAGTTTACTTACTGCTGGCTTTTTTTACTATAACTACTTATTCTTAAAATCAATAATAGTAAGAAATAGGGATCTGTCATTTTAGTAAAATAAATTTTGGGGTTTATGTATTTTAGGGAGGAACTAGTTTGTGCTGAGGATTAAGCGTAACAATGTTTTAGGACAGTACAGTTAGTTTTTAGCCAATCTCCTTATCAGATCTGTGTTTTACTAGCAAAATAGTTATTTTACTCTTTCTCTCCTAATCTCTTCAACAATCAATCCTGTAAGTCAATTTGAGATTAAAAAATTCCATGAGGAAATGCATGAGATAAAAAGTAATTCTCCATATTTCACCACTTATTTCTTTTGCTATCTTCTTCATTCCTGAAAGACAAAGCTAAATTCTACTGATTGCAATGCTTTAATCCTCTGAGGCTGTAAACATCACTGCCATTATGTTTTCATGGGTGTTATTATCCATAATCCATGGTATTTATTTATCAATCATGTTATATTCATTATTTTGGTGAGATCAGACACGGAAGAAGGTCTCTCCTTGTCTCAAACACTTCCTGAACTTATCAGAAGTTTTCATAGTCCAGATGGCAAATGCAGATGGTGCTGCTCATTACGTCTAGCAACAGAGGCTGTAATCTTCTGGCAACGACTGTTCATAATGAGACACAGTCTAAGAAAGTCATGGAGTCCTGCTCCTTCAATACTGAAAACTCAGTGCTCAGTCAAGCAAAAAGAAAATGCATGAAAAATTCTATTATCCTAGCACCTTTTGATCACAGAAATGAGCCATGCGAAGGTATCTGTAGAGAGAAAATACTACCTGTGATATTATTATTAAAAAAAAAAAAAAAAGCACTGGTGTATCTGAGGACAAAATCAGCTTGAATTGTGAAAGCTAACAGATAATAGGGAGATTGTGAGGGTAAAGGTCCAAACCTGAACTCTGGCTTTCAAGCAGAAGATAACTGCAAACAGTAGAGGCTGGTTGTAAATTTTTATGACACCCAAACTAATCTAAAATGGCTACACTGGGTTTTCATGGCAAGATTTTGGTGGCAGGGTGGATGCAGTGGTGACTTCTGTAAGAAGCCAGAAATTGCCCCCATGTCTGAGGGAGGCAATGCCAGCTGACTCCCAAGACAGCATTGCTGCAGGGGAAGGCTGAACCACTCAGCACTGATGGTAGTGCCTGTGGGATGACAGATTTAGGAAGAAGGAGAAAAAGCTGCTCTACAAAAGCTGCTGGATGGAGGAGTGAGAACATGTGAGAGGAACAGCTCTGCAGACACCAAGGTCATTGGAGAAGGAGGGGCAGGAGGTGGCATCCAGGAGTCAAGGCAGAGATTCCCCTACAGCCTGTGATGCAGACCATGGGGAAGCTGCTGTCCCCCTGCAGCACATGGTGAACCATGGGTGAGCAGAGATCCACCTGCAGCTGATGAAGGACCACACATTAGAACAGATGGATGTCCAAAGGAGGCTGAGACACTGTGGAAAGCCTGCATTGGAGAAATCTGTTCCTGAAGGACTACACCCTACGAAACGGACCTATGCTGAAGCAGTTGGGAAGCACTGCAACCGGTGGGAAGGACTCACAATGGAGAAGCTCCTAGAGGACTGTATCCTGTAGGACAAATCTACATTGGAAGAGAGGGAGAGTGTGAAGAGTCCTTCCCCTCTGGACAGAGGAGCAGCATGCGGTGAACTGACCACAGTGCTCTCTCTCCATCCCCTGCACTGCTGCAGGATTAGGTAGAAAAACAAGAAGTGAAGTTTAAGCCAGGAAGAAGGGAGGGGTGGGGGGAACACGTTTTCAAGTTTTGGCTTTATTTTTCATTACCTTACTGTGATTTGTTTGGTAGTAAATTGAATTGGTTTCACAAAATTGAGTCTGTTTTGCCCATGGCAATAACTGGTGAGTGATCTCTCCCTGTCTTATCTCCACTCATGACACAAGCTTTTCATTATATTTTCTTTGCCCTGCCCCACTGAGAAGGGGAATGAATGAACAGCTTTGATGGGTGCCAGCTATCCAGCCAGGATGAATCTACCATAACACTTTGAAAGGAAAATAGATCAGATGGTTGGGGAATGTAGAATTCTCAAAAAAATTACTTAAATTTTAACAAGTGCTTCTGAAAATTAAAATATTCACGCCTATTACAATTAAATTCTAAAAGTCAATGCTTGTTCACTTGCAAGAGCTATATGTTTGTCTGTCAGCTCTACTTTACATGTTCAAGACCAATGAAAAATAAGTGAGAAAGCCTCTGTAAGATTGTGAAATGCGTGTCCATTGCCTGAATGCAAGGTTTACAAACAAAGTCATGGGTTATTATCCTACAGACACCATGCTGACAATGCAGGACACAATTAAGGCTGAACTCTGCAGCTGAAAAGATTGTAAATCAGGGAGAGATCACTACCTTTTAAAAACAATATGTACTCTGAAATATATGTCACTGTAAAAGGAAGCTTTATAAAGAAGGTTAAAAGTTTTGGGACACTGATATTGCATCACTAGTTGAAAGATTTAAAAGTTTTAGCTGTTCTTTATTCATGTTTTCTCACTATGCTTTCTCAGTTCCATGCCACATTAACCACATTATTGTCTTTCTAAAAGTAATACACATACACTTCAGGTATCAGGACGTCTGGAAAATATGCTTTCTGTTTGAAAAGACAAAGTAAATAAAAAGAGGTTTTGAACTAAGAAATTATTTGAAGCATTTTCTTTTTACTTCAAAACAATTTATTTAGTTTTCAACACGATATCTGTAGTTCAAGGATATTGAAACAAATGAAGCAAAGCTCTGTCAATGTCTCCTGTAAAATAGAAAATTAATCAAGAGAAAATATGCTGTATCTAAAATTCCCTTATGTACTAAAGTTTCAGATGTTTGATTTCTGTTTTAGTGGTTTACACTGTTATATTTAATTTCAATTAATTTGAGCTATTTTACAAAAAATAAAATAAAATCCTAATGGAGACTATTTTTGAATCAGTTTAAAAACATATATCTTTTTAAAGCGATAGCTGACAGTCCACTTTTCATATAATTTAAATTACTTCTAAATATTTTAATTTTTATTAGAATTCAAAAGTTCACAAGAAAGAGTATTATTTTGGAGCATGGTATTTCACAGAATTTCCAAGTTCTTTTCTCAGTTCTAACTCCAACATGTTATAACAGAATTTGGACCTTAAAATACTTCAGTTCCATTTTGCATTAAAAATTAAAAGGGACAATTGATACTTAGCACCTACTAAAACACTGTTTTAGCTTAATTGTTTTTAGTTCAGTGCAGTAAGGAAACCATGTCAGTCTGGAAAAAAGTCACTGAGAAAAAAAGAATTTGGAAGGGAAAAATCTTGTTTTAAAATTTTCTTCATAGACTGAATTTCATGAAAGCAGGAATATTGTTTATTATATTTATATTTGAAATAACATATTTTTTAGTGTATCATGAGTAGTAGATTCTTAGTAATAGTAGACTCTGTAGAGCTTTCTGAATTTGAAATATTAGCCAAGAAATGATGGAGTAAGCTTTAATAGTATTTGCAAATTTAAGTTAAAAAACAAAACAAAACAAAACAAAACAAAACAAAACAAAACAAAACAAAACAAAATAAAATAAAATAAAATAAAATAAAATAAAATAAAATAAAATATAAAGCAGTTTGAGGAATGGCTTAAGAAAGTCTGAGAGACTGAACTGTTATGATTAATGGAGAAGCTCTGATGGGGCATTACCAGCTCAACTGCACTGATGTGAGAAGCAGCTGTCATGTCTTAGAAGGTATCATAAAAAATCAAAGACCCCCGTAGTGCCCCCTGGACCCATTCCTGATGTCTTACACCAGAGGACTCCACATGATTCAAAAGCACTGCAACAGATCCAGAGTCTGTTACAAGAGACAGAGTAAAATTTCGCCTTACACAGGGGAGATACCTGGGTCTTCCTGCTGAGTCTCAGTGTACTTTAACCCATTGGAATTTGTGTTTTGTGGGTTTCTTCCCCCACCCCCAATAGATCAAGAACATCACTTCAACCAACAGATGACTAAATTGCTACTATCAAGTCTTGTTGCAAGATCTATGGGTGGTGATAAGGTTTTACTCTTCTCTTTGTTTATTTTCCCTAATATAATTTCCATCTGTAATATTTTTATGCTTTAATATTGCTCTTTTTCTATAGTCAATAATAACTAAAATGGCTACAAACCTGCTTTCCTTTGCAATGAAATTTTTGTATATACACCTACGTACATATAGACGTTTACAAACACCAATCATTCAGGGTTGTTCCACTCTAATCTGCACTGAGGTATATATTAATGAGAATCTGGGTTACTCTCACCTTTATAGGGGTGGAGAAAGAAAGAAAGAAAAGAAAGGAAAGAAAGGAAAGAAAGGAAAGAAAGGAAGAAAGGAAGGAAAAAGAAAGAAAAGAAAGAAAAGACAGAAAGAAAAATATCTTCTAAGTAATTATCTTGACATGTTAGCTTATGTTTATTAAGTGCTCCAAGTGTCATTCAATGGTTTTCATCTCTAAGTTCAGTGAGATTTGATGGATTCAATTTTAAATTGAGTTCAAATTACTAAAGTGTTAACTATTTTTTTTCCAAAAGAAGTAATGCCTGGAAAAGTACAAAGTAAGCCAAAGTAAGAAAAGGTTGATTAATTGGTTCCTATAAACACCTGTTCAAAATTTTTTTACTTGGTGAAATTGCAAACATTCATTAAAAATCAGCTGTAAGATTGCTGTAATTCAAAAAACACTCCACTGTTTTAGTCTTTATCTTCATTATGTACTATGAAGTTCAGCTTCCAGCTGGTGCAATTTAATTTTGGGGAGATAGCAAGCATACTTTGACTCTTTTCCATTGGTAATGAGAGTATCTCCTCCATAATATTAGTTCATAATTGTACAATTTGAAAAATGCCTTCCAGCTACTGTGCTTGTGTGATATTGTGCTTTGTATTGAAATGACACATTATGATCACCTGTCACCCAAGAAAAGGGAGACCTGAGCTATCCCTGGGTTTTTCTTTCCTTTTTTTAATTTCTTTTTTTTTTTTTTAATTTATTTCTGTAGTTTTTTGTTGTGGTTTTTTTTTTGCTTTCAGTGTAATGTAGATCTGTTTGAAATAAGGTTATATATTTTCCAAGCTTAATTGGAAACATACATTAAAGCAGGAATTGTTTGAACTTTCTAGGAAACCGTATAATAATTGTGTACACATGGTTTTTATTCTAGAAATATTTTTTAAAGCCTTGGCTGCACAACTGCTGGATGGAAGAAATATTACTCAATTAAATATAGCAACATGAGAAAAAAATTTGGCTCACCTAGTATAATTTTTTTAAGATTTCTTTCCATTTTTGCTCAATTTTGATGAAAAATATCTTCTTATTTCTGGTAGATCATGCACTAGATGTATGGAGAACTAAAATCCAGAGTTGCACAGAGAAAGATCAGTGCCCACTACTTCGCCAATACCCAGCCGATAGTGATTAGGTCTTAATCCTGTAAGATCAGAGGGATAATATAGTTCCTAGAAAAATGCTATTAAGGTTTTGGAGACTAAAATGTATATTCTTATGAAATATGTCCTTAAAAACTAATTTTAATGAAAGGATAGAATAAAAGTAGGTTTAGTAGAAAATACCACATTTCAATATGTTTACCAAGAAAGTGAAGTATATTAGAGACTTGATTTAGAAACAACTCAGTTCTAATGTCAGGAACTTCTCAGTTCACTATTAACGTGTGAGATGCAGCCAAGGTTAGTATGATTTTTTCTGGGAAACCTGTCTTTATGTCTGAGACGATTAATGCACATCACTCAGGCTCATGACTCTGTGTTCTGGCCTCCTGGAAATTTCTTCCAAAGACCTCTGTGTGAAAAATTAAGAGGTAACAGATGAATATACTCGTGCAGGACTAAGATCCAGAATTCAGCTTAAAGACTTTGTAGAAAAGTCTAGGAAACACAGATTAAAAACATAATGAAGTAAGACTGGTTTTTTATTTGAGAATTTATGAACATGCTGTAAATATGATGGACAATTAGGCCTCCGTTTCTGCTTTAGACAGTGGCAAGGAATTATAAAATTACTAAATTTTTCTCACCACATTTTCAGATGCAACACCAAAACAAATATTTTGCTGTTTCCCGATGATTGCCAGTTTGATATTCTGTTAAACCCAGCAGATGTCAGGCATTGGTTCTCTCTTCAGAAAGCATTTCAGCACTGGTCATAAAAATTATGACTCTTGGAATGTAATAGGAAGAGTCTAACATAACAGCTTTGTGATATAAAAATATTGCTTTGTGTGCCACTCTAGTTTTTGAGGTGTCTGGGGTCTGATTGCATAAGCAGAGGCAATTTTGCCAGACTAGAGAGAACACCTTACAAAAATATTTCTTTCCACTGTCTCTTTCAGGCGAGACTATTCTTCTTCCAATTCCTTTTTACTTCATTCCTGCAGTCCCAAATACATCTATCATATCTGATTGCTCTTTCTGACTTGAAAATACATGAACAGTTCAGAAGGGCACGAATGTCATTGATGGACCAGAAAATGAGTCATGATTCCACAATTAATTGAGTCCAGAATTACTTTCTGTATAGGTTCTTATATAACATATTCTACAATTTTTCTGTTTTAAAAATATACCTTGAAAAACATAGTATTGTAGAATAATAGACTGGTCTGAACTGGAGGGGAATCATAAAGGTCATGCCCCTTCTGTGGGCTGAGTCACAGGCCGCTAGTCCAGGTTGCTCAGAGCCCCATCCAGGCTAGCCTTGCACACTTCCAGGGATGGGGCATCCACAACTTCTCTGGGAAATCTCTTCCAGTGTCTCACAGTAAAAGATTTCTTCCTAATATGTAATATAAACCTATCCTTCATCAGTTTATAAAGCCATTCCCACCTGCATGTCTTTTTAAAAAGTCCCTCTCCAACTTTCCTGCAGGCCCTGTTTAAGTACTGGAAGATGCTATGAGGTCTTGCTGGAGCCTTCACTTTTCCAGGCTGAATCAGTGTGTCTTCATAGATGTGCTCCAGCCCCCAGGAAAGCATCCATAACATGGAGGTTAGTATTTGTTCCTTCATTCTTGTTTGAACTTAGTATGTTCATCAACAACGGGTTGGTTCTTCTATCAATAATAATCTCTCTTCACTACTAGGACTCTTTGTCAATAGAAGAGTAATGCACAGAGACAACATCTTTCACCACAATAACTGACTGCAACCCAAGCCACTGAACACTTAGTTATCTTCTATAAAGTAGACCGAATCTGAGAGAGAGAGATCTCAGTCTTCTCCTTCCCATTTCCTAGGGAAAGATGCAAGAGCACACGGATCAGAAATGGTGTAAATTAAGGGACTTGATTATTTAAGGTGTGCATGTTTGAAGCTAGTATAATTTCTTATTTGAAAAAAGGTATTGAATTTGTAATAATGTAACTCTAGACCTGAAGCAACAGCAGCAAATCATTGTATCTACATTTACTGTGATGGAATTACAATTATTTACTATCACTTGAACATCCATCTCTGAAAACTCTGGTTCCAAGAGCATTTGACTTGTACAAAAGAAAATTTGTAAAGCTGAAGTTCATGCATACATATAGTGCTAATGTTATGCACATTGCTGATCAGGATGCCTAAGAGAGGAAATGCAGAAGCTTAATATAAAATCTTTAAATTAAATAAATGAAGTACTGAAGTTGTGGTTTAAAATAAAGGATTTTTATCATGTGAATCAATCCATGGAGTTAAACTGCTAGAGGTAAAGCTGGAGAATTTTTAGGTAGATATAATTGATTATCTAGAAACCATCTGAGAGATACTTTTCAAATTAATGTCTGTATCTGTTGATATCTCTATTTTACAGAATCATAGAATATGCTGAGTTGGAAGGGACCCATCAGGATCACGGAGTCCAACTCTTGGCACGGAACAGCACCACCCCCCAAGAGTCACACTATGTGCCTGAGACCACTTCCCTGGGGAGCCTGTTCAGTGCCCAACCACCCTCTGGGGGACGAACCTTCTTCTGATATCCAACCTAAACTTCCCCTGACACAACTTTAGGCCATTCCCTCGGGTCCTGTCACTGATCACCACAAAGAAGAGATCAGTGCCTGCCCCTCCTCTTCCCCTCACGAGGAAGTTGTAACTGCAATGAGGTCTCCCCTCAATCTCTTCTCTCCTCTTCTCCAGGCTGAACAGACCAAGTGACCTCAGCTGCTCCTTATATGATTTCCCCTCAAGGCCCTTCAAGGCCCTATTTGTGTAGGCAGAAGAGAGATAGTATTGATACCTGCGAGCATGTTGCTCCTTTTTAAAAATAAAATAGAGAGTTGTAAGAACAGCATGCTATGGGTATTATAAACTTTAAACACTGAATGTCTTTATATGAAACATGATGCTGAATAATATTTTGTGATGGGACAAGGCAGGGTCCTGAATGGAGCATGAAATGAAAACAAAGTATTTGTCAGGAGTCTGTGTTCCTGAACAATTAGTAGGCAAATTTATGTATGAAAAATTGTATGATAATATTGTCCAGTGTTTCAGGTCACCTAAGTAATTTTGGTCTTGTTCCATTACTTTAGGTAAGTACCAGAGAGTGACTGTTATTCAGTATGGTTTTGGACAGTACCAGTGAATATTCTGCTCCCCAACTGCTAAAAGACATGCTCCAGTGGAGAGGCTGACAACCTTTAGCATACCAGACATTTGAAGCAGATCAGCTATCGCCAGCTTGTGCATACCTTTTCCCTAACAAACACTGGTGCTGCCCTCTCTGCTAATGAGAGAGTCCTGGGACCAGGAAAAAATTCATTGAATCCATTTTGTCTCACACTCCTTCAGGAGAAAGACTGTATTCCCTGTACACTTGCACTTCAGCTTTGCCCTTATATTTTAATTTACTTCCACAACATTTATATGTAGCGTGACATTGTACACTTTAAAAAAATCACAAAGGGTGTGTGCAAGCAAATTTAACATCTGTTTGTGGCTTTTAGGGATTTGGCTGAAAATATTGGAAGTAACATTTGATTTATGAAAGACTAAAGATGCTGCTGTTCTGCAAAAGTTAAAGCAACAGCAGAACCACAATAAAATAATTCATTAGTGTTTCATTTATTTATGTTAAAATGTGAGAGATTTCTGAGTTCAGGAAAATGATATTAATGAACTGAAATATTAGAAAATAAAATAATGTGCAGCTCATAAGAAGAATAAAGTCCACTCAACACATTCTCTGGGTTTTGTTTCAGATCACATTTTTGAAAGAAATTTGGGTTTTTTTCTCAATCTGTTATTTCAGTTGATTAATTGTACATTGGCACTGGAACCCTAAGGAGAATAATATTTCTTACTTTGCAAACGTATATACTTTTTTAAAAAGAGTGAGGACATAGAATGTAAAGAAGTTAATCATCTGATCCTGTAATTTCCTGTCATTTATTTGTTCTAGGATATACAAGACAAGCAGAAAATTTGATGGTAAGAGGTAAAAAATACTTCAAAAATTTTCTTTGTTATTCTAATTATGTTGTCATTGGTGTTAGCTGTGTCATAGACTTCAGGGAAAGAGACTTCATGAAAAGATTTTGTAATCCTATTCATAAGATTTGTTATTTCCGAAAGACACTTTTCATTCGTCAGTGGTAAAGTTATATGTGAGTAATGCTACCTGCACGTTAACTGAAGATTGCAAAAATGTTATTTTGTACAATTTTCTCCATACTGAGGATTTGGATACCCAGATTTGACAGCTTTGACATATTTTACAAGCTCCCCACAACCAAGTGGTTTTTTGAAATACATAAAGTATACTAACATAATTTATTCTAATTCAAGTTTTTGCCTCTTTTTGTAAAGTTCAGTGCTTGTACAGACAGCATTAAGAAAGTTAAAGTCCATCTGCCATTTCGGCTGAAGAAGAGGGTCAAGTTAGGGAACACATGAGCAAACTGGAGATACACATGGGAGTGGACAAGTTGCTCTCCCAAGTGCTGAAGGAGCTGGTTCATGTCACCAGAAGACCACTCTGAATTACTGGTGAAAGTTCATGGAGACTGCGGAAGGTTTCTCAAGATTGAAAGAAGGCAAATTGTGGGGAGAGATAAGATAGAATTGGGTTACAGGCTGTAGGACACTCCTGCAGAAGCACGTGGCAGGACAAAGAAGCACTTGGCAGCACAGAGAGGCTTGTCTCTGCTGGACCCTGGGGGGAGGAGGTGTCATACGGCAGACCCCTACAGAGAGGAGCCTGCTGGAAGCTGACAGATGGGTTAACAGCACGTGATCATCCCATAGGACATTCAGAAAGCATGCTGCTGACATGGCAACATGGGATAGGTCATGTAGTGAGGATTACCATGCAAGGAAATACTGTGCCTTGGAAAAGTGTATAAAACCAGCTCATTTCTTTGAATAAAGGATTCAGATTCCCTGCCGATCTGGGTCCATGTCTCAATTGCTACAGCAAATACCACCTTTATGTTCAACAAGGTCAAGAAGTATCTTGGGAATTATAAATCCATCAGCCTGAATTGGTTTAATCCACCTGGCTGCTAGAGTACCATGCAGTCACTCGCTCACTTCACAAGCCCACATCGGTGGGATGGGGAAGAAAATAGGAAAAAGGTAAAACTTTTGGCTTGAGATAAGAACAGTTTAATGATTCAAATAAAGTAGTAGTAGCTGTTGTTATTGTTAGTAGTAGTACCACTACTTCGGAAAGGAAAAAGAGAGAAAGGAATAAAACACGAAACAAATGATGCGCTATATAATTGCTCACCATCCATTGACCAGTGTTGTGGCCAGCTCCCTCCAGTCTACATACTGGACATGACTTTCTGTGTTGTGGAATATCCCTTTGGTCAGTTTGAGTCAGTCATCCTGGCCATGGTCCCCCCGGCTTCACGTGCACCTGCTCACTGGCAGAGCACAGGAAACTGACAAGCCTTTGACTCAGAATAACCACTCCTGAGCAACAGCCAAAACATCGGTGTGTTACAAACATTGCTCTCATACTGAATCCAAAATACAGCACTGTACCTACTGCAGGGAAGAAAATTAACTTTATCCCAGCCAAAACCAAGACAAAGCCTCACTTCAGCTGTGGTGTGGGTAATGGAGCAAACAATTCTGGAAGCCATTTGCAAGCACGTTAGGGACATGACAGTGATTAGAAGTAGTCAACGTGGATTTATGAAGATGAGAACCAGTGTGATAGTTGTCTATGATTAGATACTGGCTTCATGGATTAGTAGAGAACAGTGGATGTTATTTACCTTGTCTTTTCAAAGGCTTTGAGGCTGTATCCTGAACATTCCCAAGGACATATCACTTGTGTATGTGACATAGAAGTGGACAGCGATGTGGTCTGGAAACTGACAGAACTATCAGACATGTTTTCATATACCAATGGGCTGAAATGGTTGTGATGAGTGGCAGGAAGTTCATGCAGGTCATTTGCCAGTATTGTGCCCCAGGGGTGGATACTGTCTCCATTACAATTTAAATCTTTGTTAATGATGAGACAGAGTGAACCATCAGCAAGTTTACATATGACACAAAACTGGAATGTTTGGTTGACATACCAGATGTTTTTCCTGCCATTCAGAGGAACCTCACAAACTGAACGAAAAACTGTCAGGAAGCTCATAATACAGGGAAATACCAACTCCTGCTGTAAGAGTTGAAAGGCTCTAGGGACGTGCTGGGGGCTAATTGATGGGAAAGTATCTCTGCAGGGAAAGATCTGGGTGTTCTGTGTCTTCCTTCTGAGCACAGTACTCTTACAGTAAAGAACAATGGCCCTTTGGTCTATAGAAGAAGGAGCCTTACCACCAAATTAAGGGAGTCAGTCCTTCCCTACTCAGTTCTGGTGAGACACATATGGAATTCTGGGCACAGTTCTACACTCCTTCTGGCAAGAAAGACATGAACTTACAGAAGGGAGTTCAGTGAAGGGCCATAAAATTGGTGAAGTGACCTCTCTTATGAAGAAAGTCTGAGGGCTGGGATTGTTCGTCTTACAGAAGAGAAGGCGCCAGGGGATTTTGCCATTTATATAAATACTTTGTAGGAGGGTGAAAAGAAGATGGAGACAAGCTCTTCTCAGTGGTGCTCAGTGACAGAACAAGAGGTAATGAAATAGGAGAAATACTACTCAGGCATTACTGTGAGGTGATTGACCACTGGAAGAGGTTTCCCAGAGAGCTTGTGAAGTCTTCACTGTTCAAGATATTAAAAAACTGACTAGACACAGACCTGAGCAATCTAGTCTAGGTGCTTTTGATTGAGTAGGGGATAAGACTTGATGACCTACAGAGGTCCTACAAAGGTCCCTTCCACCCTCATCAGTTCTGTGATTTTTATGAATAACTTATGGACATTTATTTTTATCATTAGAATTATTTTCAAATAAAGCAACTGTTTGAAGCTTCTGAGTTTTAGCTCTAAAGATGTATTCTTAATGTGACAGTGACAAAATATAGTCAAGTCTTGCTGTGCATCCTTCCCCCAACCCTCACATATACCTCACACAAAGGCAATATGATTTGTCCTAAGACAAGTATACCAGGTGGAAATTGTCCTGAGGTAAGAACACCAGTTGGGAATTGCAGAAGGAACTGTCTGAATGCTTTCATAATTGATGCATTCCAGAGGTGAGGCAGTTGTGATGATTGAAACTGACTTTGGTACATATTGGCCTGCATAATGTTACTGAGTGCTGCTGGAGACTGGGACAGGTGGATGAACTGGTTTCCTAAGGTTGCAGGGAGCTCCCAGGTGACTCTCCACCCCCACTCCAACAGGGACACCTTCAGGGGTAGATCAGGGTTCCCAAAGACAGGAACTAGGTGAGTAAAAGCACTAAGATCTGGTCACACATAGACATAAAATTCTAAAGGAGCTCTATAGGTGATTTGCTGCTTTGTAATTGTGCATTCTGCAAGACCAAAGACTGTAAACTGGTATGTTTCCGGCCAAACTTGCTTATACCATAACCATTTAGACCTGTACATGTTTTACACTTTATTGATTGATTGATATATTCTTAATTAATATTTGATAATGTATTGGCAATAACTCTAATCATAATTATCCACATAAGCAATGTCATATTTCTCTCACCTGGCCAAAACTCTTCTCTCTGCTACTCTTCTGCACATAGTTTGGTTGCCTCACCTGCTCTCCTTCAGTTAGAAGTGCACGGCAGATTAATTTAACATGTATCCTGTCAAAACAAGATCTTGTTAAACCATGCAGCAAGCTGGTGATACCATATTCATGTAACATATACCTCTTATATAATTTTCATGAGGAATTCTGACCTAGAGTACAGGAAAACACCTCAAAAGTCAGAATCTTGAGGCTGGGTATACTGTAAGGCATCTTTTCCTTTAAGGAAACTGGTGAAAAAGTAAATATAAGTGGAAAAGGTTTGTTTAAATTATTTCAGCTATGTTTATATTTAAACTTACAGTTTCTATCTTTAATTTTTGTGTTTATGCATCGTCTGTAAGACACAGCTATTTTTGTCTCATGAAGAATCATACATACATTAAGTACTGAAGTGATCAGGTAAAAAACACTTGGAGAAATGGCACATGTGAGCCTGAATGGTGTTGATTAGAACGGATGACTCAGCTCAGATCTCCCTGCTTTCTACTCTGTATTGACAGAGTGCCTTTGGGGATGTACATTTTGCATTGTTTTCAAATGACTAGAATACTTAATACCTTCGTTAGGTGTTCTTGAGTCTTTCAAAGTCTCTAATTTTGTTGCATAAAAGAGTCCCATAGGATACTTCATTTTGACTTAGCATAACTTCATTTGCATAACAATCCTTTGTCTTGAATATTAGAATATGCTCCACATACACTATAGGTTATCCCTGACTGTACACTGATTTTAAAATTCATCCTCCAGTAGGGGGTTGACACAGAGTCTAGATAACCCTTGGATACATGCAAATTGCTGTTTTTCTGTTTCTATATAAGCCTCTCTACTGAAGTAACCACAAACACCATGCAGAAAGTTCTCTATTCCCAAACCGTAGCCCACCTATTCATGCCTGGATCACACAAATTTCTTCTATCCTATGTTTTTTTATACTGAAAAATAGAGACTGAAACATGTTATGTTCCAACAGATATGCATTTCTACCTACTGAAAATTATGTCACAAACTAAAGTATTCACATAACGTTTCTTTTGGTATTGAAATATGGCTTGTGTGCATATAGGGGCAGCAGAACTTTAAAAATGTGCCAAGTGCTGTACTTGTGTCATGACCAAGATCTACCTCAAGAACTCAATGATTGACCGATAAAGGTAACAGGATTAAAACATTTTAGATTGAACCAGGAATATTGAAGAGACTGAGAATAATGGGCCTGATAATTTTTGGGTTTCTCTGTTGTTATGAAAATACTTCAGATTTTCAACCATCAATACTTCATGTTCAGTAACTCACATTCAATATCATTTCAACTAGACCATTTCATCCCTTTTATAGAAATTACCTAGGCCACAAATTTTTTCCTATTTTTTTCTTTCACTCATATCAATTCTGTAAATATTTTAATTCCAAAACAAACCTTTAACTAACTCTCTTTGAAAGAAAATATTTACAAATACTTATTATAGAAATTACTGACTGTAGTTAAAAATTATGGAAACTGTACCAGACCTGTAGTTTATTCTGCCTCTGGGACAAACTCAGCCAGAGAGTAAACAATTCAGCCGCTCATAAATCCCATCCTAATCACTGCGTCATTTGGATTATACTATTAACTCAATTCAGTGACCACCTTTAGCATCCCCGCACCATGGATAAATTTCTTTGCAGTCAGCTTCCTAAGGGACTGCTAAATGGCAAAAAAGTGCTATTGTCACAGATCTGGTAATAATAACGTTTTTATTCTTTGGTATTCATTGTGTGAGTTCTATGCACAACTTCTGATTCAACTGTTCCTTTCAACAGGGCGCTACATAGTTTTTTTCTTACACCTGCCTACATGTCTCCTCATGCTTTTCTTTTACCAATATAATTTTCTTAGATCCACAGTTAATTATCAGTTTGACTTCACAATTCTGACAGATTCAAGATATTTTGTGGAAGTCCTGACCATGTCACTTTTTCTGTTTATTCCTGTCTTGTCTTCAGCTTTCTCGCAGAAGGAACTGAAGTTATAAACAGAATCAGACCCCTCATTCCTGGAAGTTTATTTCCTTATTTTTTAACAATTTTATATATTTATATATATAAATCTAGATTTTTTAAACAAACTTTTTCTGTCAGCAATTTTTGCTTTGATTTTTTCACTTTGTGTTCTTTTTTTTTAGGTACTTCTTGCCAAATGAGTTGAGGTCTAAGAACTGAACTGAATAGCAGACTGTTATCAGCTCCGTCTTCCAGAGCATCCTTCTGCTGTACAATTTCAAATACGGAATAGGAGCTCTGATGGACTGGTACCTGACAGCATGACTAGTTCTCTGTTCCTTTTTAAGTGTGACACGTGCTTTCTTTGTATACACATCAAGAAACTAACCTGAAAACCATCCATTCATTGCTGGATTTGTGCCACACATAAAAATCTATTTCTTATAAGACAGTTTCATATTAGTTTTCTGCTCAGCTTTCTCAGGGATTGTTTATATGGCCACCATGTATTAAAGCATTCTTCTCTTTTGTGACTTTTTTTTTTTGTTTGTTTGTTTGTTTTAGTGTTCTTTGGATTGATTCTCAGGTTTGAGCTCCAGAATTCTAAAACTCAGTAAATTCTATCACTCCTATAGCTATAATAATACTTGCACTACTTAAAAAAACCCCAACCAAACCAAAGCAAAACTAAACTAAACAAAAAAGGCCAAGTATTTCTTTCTAATCATCATTAAAATTATATAATATTAATTTAAAATAATGATAGTAGAATAATACATAATAATATAGTTTTAATTTCAGTTAAGAGTATTATGATACAGCTAATATTTCTCAGTGCTTTTTTACTTTCATTTTATGTATTAACCTGGATGCTAGCTGTTAGGTTTCATGCCCAACTCTGAAGCTGTATCCCCAGTGACTTTTAAGAAAATCATTGTCTTTAGAAATCTTGTTTATTTAATCATTTGAATTTAAAACACAGTCTCAGCCTAAATGTGGAAACTCTGAAAAATGTTCAGGTATATGTCACAGGTTCTGAAGAACTACCCAAATGATAAGGAGTTCAAGAATGACTATCTGTGCTTGGACATATAAAATTTCGTGTAGCTTGTAAGCTCTAACCATGACGTGCCACGAACTATACAAAACTGAATTAAGTACAAGAGTAAGATAGTATATTAAAAAGATTCCAGGCAGTCTTCAATATGTACTTCACTCTTACGAGAAAACACAAAAACAAACAGAAAAGGAAACCCACCGTGAATGATGATTGTTTTGTCTTTAGGAAAATAAACAGCCATGGCTAAACTTTCTATTGTTTTTTTCATACACTAAGTCATTATGGTGCAATATTTGTATAGCTGTCTCTACAAATAACTCATATATGCATAAAAGATGCTTCAGCAGTTTTTGGTTTTTACTTCACTTTTAGTCAAAATGAAGACATTTACAATTACTTGAATTTACAATGCTTTTTGTTTTTCAAAAATTCTAAAAACAAACATAACATTTTTCTACAGTGCTTGTTTTCTTACCTGTTTCTAGGTTTTATATCTGCAAGAATTGTTGAGATGCTAGTCAAAAGTAAACTCCTGTTCTCAAAACAAATACTTTTACTTTTATGTTAGATCAGACTGTGGGTTTTCAGAGAACAACTGAATTCATTTTTTTAAAAAAGTTAGATTTATTTAAGTAGTCCACAATATTTATATGCTTTTTATACTCTGATACCCATTTGTCTTTTCAAAACGTTAGAAATAACACTTGATTAGACTTAATCAGAACCACTTGTTCTGATATGACCTTTTTTAAGATAATGTATCTGTTCAGCAGTGAAGGGGAATTTAATTAAATCCTTTTGAACTGTTTCCTGCCTTTTTAGATGAAAGTACTACAAAGAAATAATGCTAATGCATATTACCTAAAAAAAAAAAAACCCAAAACCAAATCAACAAAAAACACCCTGAACTCTACAATTTTCAAAATACAGATGACCTAATTTTAGCATATTGTTCTCATATTGAATATCTAAACTCCAATTTTAACACAGTCAAGTGATTTAAATGACTTTACTTTGGATTTAGTACCTGCTAGACAAAAATAAAAACGGCTTGTTTTTCAAAAGTTTCTGCTGCATCTTTGATTGGGAATATTTACCATAACAACACTAAAAAAAAATAATCTCATCTGTTTGGTAGTTTTAAATAAAAAAATCTTTCAAAAACCTTAAATTTTACAGGAAGAAACAATTAAGGTACCCTGTGAAAATAACTAGCAAAATGAACTTCCTGTCCATATCACTGATGTGCCATGTAATCCCATGTATGAGTAGAAGAGAATTTTTGCATCGCTGCAAGCTGTAGTAATCTTAACTGTTCATTTGATCCTTTCAAGAGAAGGCAAGTGCTTGTGTGCCTGAGAATAACTTGTGGCTGTTCCCTAATGCAGATTTTTTTGGTGGAGTGTTCCCTTGATTTTTTTGGTGGAGTGTTCTGCTTGTGGAAAAAAGGAAAAAGACAATGGATAGTATCATCAGATGCTACCTGTCTTATACCATTTAAGTTTGATGCTTAGTCAGAAAAACACTTAACTGGCTGCTTTTTCTAAATGCCATTTTAAGTCAAGAAAGCGATACACTGTAGAAGTGAAAGCCTATGTCTTTAAAGCAGGGAAAAGAAATATCTTCCTACATATGTATGAAATCAGCTTGTGAAACTAATTCATTTGCACTAGTGATCACTGTGGCTGAGGGCTTATTGGGATCAAAATCAAAGACCGCAAATCTTTTTAGAGATGAAAACATCAACAGTTGCATTAACTTAAATGGGTGAGGGAGATCAGAGAAACTCAGAACTGTTTTACCTGAGGGTGATGAATTCCAGCAGTGCCGAGGTATCCATGCAACTGTAACCAATAATCCCATAAGCAGTGTCCTGCACTTCCTTCAATACCATCCAAAACACTGCTGTCAGAGGTATGACACTGGTTTACATCTGTCTTCAATATGATATGAAGCAGCAATTTCTATTTTCACAAGTTCTGCCTTTGTATTTTGCTAATTGATTGCTCATTAAATAAAATTTGCAGGATTTCAAATTTCTAATTCAGCTTCATGTTCCAGAAATACAACATACCCCTTGTTCTTTATAGGAAAGTGGAATATTTCTTGTAGAATTCACTCCCTATTATCAGCTATAACTGAAAATGTGAGATTCACATAGACCTTCAGAGTAAAGAGAATGAAAATTGGGAGCTGTGTCCATATTTTGTCTCTGCAAAGACTGTCTTTTGAAAACATTTCAGTCTTGATTGCTCTGTTTAGCACAATTAGCACAAAGTAATTAGGTTTTTTAGTTCAATAAGATTAGGCTGATGGACGAGCTCTGACATTTCCCCCCCCTTTTATTCTCCTCTTGTGATGTAGTACAAGTTATTTGAAAAATATTACATTTCAAATATAGATACCTATATTTGAAATGCAGTGTTTTTAATGGTTAATTTTTTTATGGTTACATCATACAGCTGAACACCAAGTCTCTGAGTTTTTACAAGGACTTTACAGGCTAGCTTTATGACCTTGTGGCTCATTTAAACACTCCAATAAAAGAATCTTGGATCCATGTTAAGTTCTTTCAGAATTTCATTTGTATAACCCTGCAAACTATCTATGCTAGTCACTTTTGTGGTAAGTTTCTAATCTTTAAAGTATTAATATACATGGTTTTATTAGCCTATGTGCGCTAAAATTTCCATACATTAGTGCTGCACTACAAAGCATGAAGCCTTTAGTTTTATCATAGCAATGACTATGACACCAAGACAAGAAATAGTAATAGTAAATTGGAATATTCTAGAAAAAAATATGTGTTAATTAGGTTAATATGGCAATAATGTGGTTACAGGTGTTAATAATATCTAAAATTTAAAGTAAATATCTTGTATAATAAAAACAATTGAAATATTAAAATATATATTTCAAAGTTTTGGTTCCATATGTTGCATTTGCTGCTTGAGAAAATATATTTTTAAAGTCGTATCTAATTCTAGGGGAGACAAATGGTGACATAGATCACAGAAAACATAATAATATGTTATCTATTTTTTTGTTTTTATTTGATATAAAAATTATTAAAAATCTATGACATTACTCATGTTTAGAGTGAGTAACTTGTTTTTAAAAGTATAAATTTAGTTATACCTTCAAACCACACATCAGACCAGATATTTTCTTACTCAGTGCTAAAACATTGTAAGGCATGTTTACTCCAGAATCATGGGGTTTTATATAGCTGTCAAATGTTTCTGAAAAATCCTTCCATCTTTAATCCTTGAGTACCAAGTTCCTTATTGATATGGAAGCCTTTTACATGTAGCTTTGTGAAACTACTTCTGTTAAGAGTTTTTTTAATGCTAACTGTTCCAATTTGATTAGTCTCAAGTACTATCAACCATTCAGCAGCAAAATGTAACAATTTATAATGGTTAACTTTCACACACTGAAGAGTTCCTCTGGTTTTGCTATACCAGCTTCTAACCAGCCAAGTACAGCACTGCTTGCAGGTTTCTTAGCCATAATCATCTATCTACTTTTCCACCAAACCTTATTTTTCCTCTTTTCTCCTCATCCATTTCATGATACTATTTCTTCCATGCATCTTATTCTCTCTGGAGTTGTTGCCTGCTTGGAGGCGCAGTGACAAATCTGTTTATGGTAAATAGTGCCTATTTCAGCAACTTCATTAGATTGACAACGTGCTCATATTTCCTGGGGAACACAGTCTCACTCGTACCATTTTTGGTCTATATCACAGCCCTCACTTGGACTTGACATGCTCCTACCACTGTTAAGGAAATCATTAACTTGCCTTCTTTGGGCATGCCTCCAATGCTGGATGAAAATATTTGAGTAATACATGTTCTGAGGTGTCAGAGATTCGTACTGTCAATACCTCACTGAAAAATCATCATATTTGAACATATGCTGATCCTTTTTTAAACCAATCACTCCAAATGCTAAACACTTATGGTTTCACTGTTTTCTATCAAAAAATGCCGCTATGTTCTTTCTAGCTCCAAACAGCGATTGAACACCCTCTGAGATGGTGTAACAAGACGTACAACGTCATCAGAAGGAAAGAATGGAAGTGCACCAATCATGAATAGAATTTTTTTCAATGCAAATGCTCCAAATTATTAAATTTTTACAATTCTTTAATTCTTTGATTTAAAATCATGCTTCTTTCTCTAGTGAAAATCATCTCCCATTGCACTGCATGGAAAACATTATGACTCATCCACGCTCACCAGATCATCCCCTAGGGTTTTTTACAGAGCCACAGGAAGACTCACATTTACAGCTTCTAAAAACCTAATAGATTAGTCTAATATGCCTTTCTTCTGGCTGTTTAAAAGTAAAGTACAACTGTAAATTGGCACTCTATCATGGGAATTTTTCTCTTTGTACCATCTTTCAGGAAGACAGTCTCACTCTGGAAAACTTACAGGGTCTAGCTTTTTCATTACTTGAATTTTCCCCAATTACAGTTGGGGAGTTTAAATCTAGTCATTGCTCCATGAAGAAAATTCAATTACAATATCACCAAGCAAAGGCACTGCAGGTAAAGAACGTGCCTTTTGTTCTACCACTGAGAAAAGTCCCTATAAAGCTACCTGCTGGTTTTCAGAGTGTCACCGTCTCCATCCATGTTCAGAGAACTCTCTGTGCCAAGAAAAGCAATTTCACACAGAGCTGCCCTTTTTCTGCTTCTACTTTGTATGCCTTTTGCTAAATCTGATCTTCTAATTAGGCTCTGCATGACAATGAGATAACTTTTGTAGACTCTAACTGCTGCTTTTTTATGCTGTCTTTGATAAAATCTCGTCTGGAATTTTTAGCTGTCAAAACCATTGGAATTAACAAGGAAGGTTAAATGTTTAAAATGTATTGCTATGGGATAGAGAAGTTAAAGGTCACTGATGCTTCTTCTGTGTTTCACCTCATTTTGAGACAGCATCTCTGAGACACCATAAATGACCAGAGCTGGGAACTCTACAGAGAGTTTGATCCTATGCTAGCATCAAACATACGCAATCATCTACTTTTTCCTGTTTACCAAATATATTTCTTTTTCCAATCCTTCTCAACTCCAGAACATTTCTTGAATTCTAAAAAAACTCTAGCTTTTCCATCTGATTCACTGAAAAATTCATGTATCTCCTAATGATTTATGATTAAATATTATGCAATGCTATGAAAGTTAACATGAAAAAACAGATATATTTCAGAATTATAGTATAGTCCTTTCTAATTTCTCATTTCCATTTAAAATTATTTAAAGGAAAAAACAATTACCACGGGTTTCAAAAGGTTTTTCAGGACTTTTGTGCATTCTAAGTATATTGAAATGTTGGTTAATATAGACACATGGCTCAAAGCAGGTCAAGCATTTTTGTAGATACACAAACTAGGTAAAAACCCCCAAATCTCTAAATTTTCAAGATTTTGCAATTCTGAGCACAACAGAATTGAGACGGGAAAGGAAAAGAAAGGAAAAGAAAAGAAGGGGAAAGGGGAAAGGAAGGGAATGAAGCAGGGACAGAAATTTACTAAAGAAATTGCTTTAGACCTCCAAGATCTATAAAAAGATATAATTATGCAACAAATAAGGAATAATTTTATTTTTCAGCTGTCTTATTACCCCATTTTTGCAAAACGTCAAAAAATCTAATGAACTGCAAGGAAAGTAGAACACTTTTTTTTCTTTTAATGACTATATTATTCACAACTCCAATAGCAGCATTTGCCTGAGAAGCAAGCAGTTGTGTTTGCCTTAGAGTTAATAAGTATTCCTCACACATTTGATGAGGTCAGGTATGTTTAATTTACTGTATTTTAGGGAACCAGCTAACAAAGATTGAAAAAGCCACCTCAGTGTTCCACTAATATAAATATTTTTACAGCAGCACAGTTTGCTGAGTTTTTCCTACTATTCCAGTAAACGTGTTACTGGCTATGTCCTACATTAATTATTGCTAAAAAGACAGCTAATTCAAATAATGTATTATAAACTAAAGTGAAAAATTCTGTTAAATCATATTTTTCTTGCATAAAGTATGCTGCCACCTTCTTTTAATACTATTTCATTCATCTCTTATTGCTTCCACAACATGCATCTCTTTTCCTGCTCTAGAGATAAGAGAGTACAGTGATGAGTAAATTAGAAAATGTCAGTGGTTTGCTATACTAAGAGGGTTACAGTAACTAAGTTAAATAATGCATTAAAAGTACAAAATATCCTCTCTGCTAGAGACAAGTCAATGAAAATTCACTACATTTAACCTAAAGCTGTCAAAGATTCTCCTAGTTAAGTACAAAAACTTAACATTTAGTGGTGTGCTAAATAATTGCAACTTGATTGAGTTTACTGAAACAAGTATTTTTATTCTCTTTATGCCAGTTTTTACTTAGTTTAACAGTATTTCACTGCAAAGATTCTGTTACTTGTGAAATTCTAGTCTAATTTTAATTTCATTTTAACCTTCGTACTGTGCTGCATGGCCCCTGTAACAGTGCCAAACCTGATAATAAACATTTCCATGAGCAAAGGTAGTTATCTACTGTCTTTAGCATAGAAAGCTGAGACCACCTAAGTTTGCATGTATGAGGTATATAAAAGGGTTGAAAAGGAGGAGTGCTTTGAGTCAGAAGTGAACTGAGCTACTTTGTGTTCAATGTATTATCAGGACCTAACTGTGTCCTAATTTACTAACATTTTTTCACTTCCTGACACTGATTGCTAAAACTGAGGAACATCTGGAAGTACACAGGTGTTTGTGAAGCCTCATTGCCCAAACTAGGTTTTGCCAAGGCTCGGCCAGCTCCGAAGAGCATGAACTAGCCATGATGTAATGGAAGCACGGGCTCATTCCTTCTTGCATCTGCCTGCTGGAACTGAGGCAGGTGTGAGAACTTTCCACGCTCAAGGAATTCCCTGCTGATCCACCTAAATATCAGTGTGCTGCTAGAGACACTCATAGCAGGAAACTTAAAAGGAGATTGTTTTTTGTTATATTTTAATTTGTATCAGCAAGAAACTGATGAGTAAAAGGATTAAGAGGTTTAGGATTCAGTGGATAGATGCATAGCTTACGTTTATACAGGAACTTAAAAAGTATGCTTGTTGTTAGAGACCTGATTAATCATCTCACTGTGAAAGAAAACTTTGACATAAGGAACAGTCAAGGAAGAGCACTAGAGTCTTTTACAGAAGCACAAAATGGGTCGTGATGGAACGGACCACAATGACCTCCCTGCTTAAGCAGGGTCATCCCAGAGCACGTGGCACAGGACTTCATCCAGAGAGTTTTTGAATCCCTCCAGTGAGGAAGATTTGAAAACCTCTCTGGGCAACCTGTTCCGGTACCTGGTCACCTGCACATTAAAGAAGTTCTTCCTCATGTTCAGGTGGAGCTTCCTGTGCATGTGTCTGCCCATTGCCTCTTGTTCTATTGCTTAGCACCCAGAGCCTGGCTCCAGCCTCTCAGCACTTCTCCATCAGATACCTGTAGACATCGATGAGGTCTCTTCTCAGTTGTCTCTTTTTGAATGAACCAGTCCTGATACTTAAGTAATTTTTGGTTAATTGTGAACATAAGCTAAAGGAAAATGGGTCTGGAATGATGTCCCTGTCCTGTACCTTTTACACTTTGCTGGAAGTCTGTAAAAATGCCTACTAATGCCAATTCTGTGAAGTTTTCCTTATGCTTCAGTAGTCTGTCTTTGTAAACAAATTGCTGTTGCTCTCTTTGATGTATACATATACATTTTTTAAAGAATAATTATCTGTAAATACATTGAGGTACTTTTCCTGCATCAGAGCTACTATTGGTGTAGCATTTTTAGTATAACTCTCTGCTTATCCCTTTGTAGCAACATCTCTTTCTTGCTCTCTGTGCAATACAAGTCTAGCCCAAGTTTTCCAAAGTGGAAGTAAAAGGCCTCGTTTGTATGAAAAGCATCATTGAAAACTTTATATTTTTTTCAATACTTATTTTTTCTGTCAAAATACGAGGATTTGTTTACCTTTTTAAAACTAGGCCATGGCCAGCTCAGAAGATCAGTTACTTCCTTTAGGTAATATTCTAATGTTTCTTTATTCAAGAAAAATTTCTTTCCATGGGATTTTTTGTAAGATCTGAACTCATCTTGCATTTCAGCAGTCTTTTTCAACAAGATGACAGAAATAAGATCATAAAACTTAACATTTACAGGGAGACAAATCTAGAAGAAGAATGATTTTTAAAAGCAAAGGTAATTTCATAAAGATTTGTTTTTAATAGAAAGAGCTTCCTGGCAGATAGTTTCACATCTGATGTGGGCTTTTTTGCACACTCTTGCACTGTGATTTGGGATAATACGTAACAATTACAGACTGGACTGTGATTTACGGTGTAAGTTTAGGTAGAACTAAGAGCAGTTATTCTGTGTTGTATTACAAGTAGACTTCCCCTAAATTAGACTGGATTTGTTCTAAAAACTTTAGTTACTAACATATATACTTCTAATACACTGCTATATTGATTACACAGGATGAGAAAGTAGGCAAACAGTATTCCTTCCATTTCTATTTCACAATAATAGGGGGTTTTTTATATATTGAATGTGCATCTATAGGGAGGATTCTGCCTTTTTTCCTGATGTGTATCTGAAGCTGGATCTTCAGTACTGTTTCAGAGCCTCCTGGAAGCTTGCAGTAAAGCTTGAAGTAATGTCCCTGATAAAAGATACATTGCTGATAATGCAGTCCAGGGACCACTGCTGCTGTTAAATGGCTTTCTAGTGTTAATTCCTTTTCTTTAAAGGAACACCTGAAGCTCTTTGTATAGAAGAGACCGTGTATTTCCAAAAATATCTGGGAAAAAGAGGAATACAGCTTTCTACCTCTTTCCTACAGAAAGAAGAACAGCAATTGGTGATTATAAAAGAACACCAAATAGTGGACAAATTTACAAATAGCTTAGTGTTAATAGCCGCAATAGTTACTGAGAATACAGATTAGTGGAAGAAGCTGTTCCTGAGCCCATTTAGGATGTTTTATTGCTTTGAAACAAAGCCCTTATGCTCAGAAAGTCCAAGTTCACTGTTTTGTCTGATGTCCTTTCTTATATAATTGTATATGTACCTACAATCTTGCATTTTTTACACTCCTGTGCTTGGAGTAATAGTGATACAGAATAACACCTCTGTGTGCCCATTGCCCAAACATCTCTCTTGCCCTGTGTCCTGCTTTCAGCTGTGAAGGGGTACTCCAAGATCAGGATTGCAATTTTTCCTGGTAAAGTTCAATCCTCACTTTTAAATATGCTGGCCTCTGAAATTTTCTTAAATGGAGAAATATTGGTTGTGTCATTGCACAGGACTTTGGCACCGTTGTCAGAAGTCCTGTCTCAAAAATAAGAGGACATCCTTACTCTTATAACCTGTGTCCAAATCCTGCTTTGAAATTATGGACCTACTTCAGAACAAAATTTTATATCTGGTGGGATAGATACTTCATATCCAGGAAGACATTTTTTACCAGGCTCAATGTCAACTGCAGGATTTATGGAAGTAGGGAATATTTAAATTTCTGCAAATTGCTGATGGAAAATGTAAAACAGTACACATGATCAGATACCTACACCTGTATAAAAACATTAAAAGCATATTCCTCCAAGTTCTATTATTCCTAGCTCAGTTTAGTAGCTTAATATGTTAACAGTAATTATAGTAACGTCTAAGTAACTTTTGTTCTATTTCCTTTTGAATGTACAAATAATTTGCATCCCAAACACACTCCACAAAGAGATGCATGCATCTACTGCCCACTGGATTAGAACAAAAATTTTGTCATTGTTTAATAAGGGTGCTACGGTAGTCGAAAAATTTCATTCCTTACTGGCTGTTGCTTGTTATTTACTGATTTCAGGCTATACCTGAAAGCCATTACCCATTAAAACTCTGCATTGCTAATATCGTTACTAGAGAATATGCTTAGCTGCCAGTACACCAAGTCACTAGTAGCAACACAGGACTGATTATGAAATGTTGGGAATGTGATTATTTTTTAATATCATCACTCTATCTGATTTTTAAATCACAAAATCCGAGTCTCTGACCACAGGAGTCTTGTTTATTTGTATGAGCTACTTTTCAGAATCCTCTTCTTCATTTAGACAAAAAGATGTGCTTTTTGTGGTGTTTTGATAATTTTCCAAAATAAGAATGTCTTTTGCAAGATAACTCCCTACTAAACTGCAATAGAAATCATGCCCAACTTTAATCTGTATATCAACACAGCAGGTAAATAAAATATTCAATCTTACTGGCACAGCAGCTTTAAGTAGATAGTACATTTAATAAGACCGTTGTGTAAAAGTTAAAGCTTGTATAAATCCTGCTATTTTACAGAGATATCATAAGAATGGCTTCTTAAATTATCATATTGGGATCTAAAATGCACTTTCTTTTATGCTTTTTTTTTGTTTGTATTTGGTTTGTCTATGAGAAGTAGACAGGAATGGTTCTTGCAGCTAAGAGGGGATTTCTGTTGTACTTCTGTAGCAATTTGCCCCCTGTGGGATAATGTGTTTTATTCTCACTATGGATCCTCCTCTAGAACCAAAGCCCCAGAAGAAAACTGGCAGAAAAGGAGTGAGATCAAAATCATTCCTGAGTGTAAATGATACACTTTTGTGAACTCTTAATCCATTCACAACCATTACTGTCTTTTGCCTAGAAGGGCTGGCTGGGAAAAAATGTGCTGCACAGTCCTTTGCTGAAGCTGCCTTTCTCACAGTTGTCAGAATCTCATTCTGGTTTCACTTAGAGCATTGGTAGCAAGCAGCTTTGCTGAAACAGCTGTAAATAAGGGCATTTATGATTTCTTTTTGCAGGCTGGTTTGCTTAGTTTAACTTTTCCTTTTGACTATTCCTTTTTGCAAACTATAATAATGTTAGTCTATATTTTTTTTAAGATTCTTTCTTGTTACACCCCAAAACCCTGCCAATTATTGCTTTCTTTACAAATTTTTAGTTGCAGTATCAGCTGTACTTTCTGCCTTGCTTAATTAAGCAGGGGAAGGAAATATATGCATTTGAAAATGCAGGGAAAAGAGAAGAGCTAAAAACAAAGATATAAAAGTGAGGAAGAAATTGCATCTCCGAATGTCCCTTGCAGTGAACACTTTAATAGATTTCCTAGTGACTTTTCCTCTACAACTATTTAAATGGATATTATGAGATTCAGAAATGCAGAAACAACTTTTTAGTTGTTAGCTAAATGCAAAAGCTTTTTATTTTTTTTGTAAATGGGCACATAAAGAATAATTAAATATTATGAATATACCTATTTTTACATTCTTATGTAATTAACATTTATTATTGTTTGTAAGTAAAGTCGATGAAGGCAGCAGTAGAACTCAACTGTAAGTTCAGATCTACTAGTCAAACAGTTGTTTAGTCCAAAAACTCTTCTGTCATCAAATAACTGGAGTAGCTTTGAATGTGGAACTGAGTGTCATTTTGTGACTATTAATTCCTCTCCAGTGCAGACAGGGAAGTATTTGGAAAGTACCTTGAAGAGAGAGGGTGCTTAACCATCAATACCACTGCTCTTAAAAATTCATAAGATTTATCTCTACTATGCAGGACTGGTGTAGGGGAACATTTTTTCCTAGGATATCTTCTTGAGCAACACTTTCAGTGTGGGCAGCTCAGGGTGCAGCTGCAGCGGGAGCTGCAGGTTCAGTTCTGGGTGGGAGCCCAAGGCAAGATGCCAGGAACTGCCAACATTTGGCCGTACAAAGGGCACAGGGACCTGGGGCGCCAGCCAGGGGACCGGACACTGAGACACAGCAGGAGCTGACAGCTCAGGAGGAACAGCAATAGTTTTGCCCTTGGGCTGTGAGGGTATAAAAGCCCAGGGGCTCCTTTGTTGGGGGTCCCTCCTCAGGGGCACCAGCTCGAGCTGTTTCTGTATTACTGCACTGTGAATAAATTGCTTTATGGAATAAGACATCTGCGGCTCTTCTAAGGGAAACCTGGGGTCAGGCTGGCAAGGAAACCTTGTCTGACCATGTGAGAGTGGGGAGTGGAGGGAGTGGAGGGAGGTACCCTTTGGCACATTGGAGCTGCCTGCAGTGAAGGGGCTTCAGTCCCATCAGTGACAGTCAATGGTGGTAGGAGTACGGCTGCTAGGAAGTCCTGTGAATGGTCAAACTGAGTTTTCTTAACAGCCTCCTTTGAGGACCATGCTTTGTACCAGGTCTCATGGTTGAAATCTATAAAGCATAGCAACACCTGTATTATCTTGGGACCCCTTTTACTTCACCAATGTTTAACAGTAATTAGGGACTTTACCTCTGAGACCTATAATAGAATGCTTCCTATATATATCTTCCTTTTAAATTCTCTGTTGAATTATCCTGCTGTTCTTGAGAGTATGAAATGTTTGCTTTCTTATTGCCATCTACCCCTAACACAGGCCACACATATGCACTTCAGGTCGACCTCACCACTTTTGCTTTCTCTATTCGCTTTCTCTCATACACCTCAAGACCAGGTGCTCTTCATTAACACGAAGTAGTAATAAATAATAATAATAATAATAATAATAATGATAATAATAATGATGTTTACAGTGAGTTTGAAGAGCTGAATATCTTTGTCCGAGGCTGTAGGTTGGTCACGGTCTTTTTCCAATGTTTCTCTACAAAAGTTTTAGCATAGTACAAAAAATTCTAAACACACCATAGCTACCATTTTTTATGGTACCATAGTCTTTCAGCCTAAATATCTTTGCTCCTCTTAGTCACTTGTTTGTTATACTCTTATAAAAGTCCATTGTGTCATCTGAATAACTCCCTCTGTAGGACCCTTCATATGTGTGTTCCTAGAGTTCAGCTTTGCCTGCTTTACTCACTTCAAGTCTCAACTACTTAGATAGGTCATTTTTTGTAAACTTTTTAACCCCACAATGGCTGATTTATTTGAATAAGAAAAATCTACACACATTTTAAATATTTCCATATTTCATTTATAAAATTGCCATTGTAACGAGTAACCCATAAAGGGACAAAATTTTGCATGTCATGTCTATCTCCTGGATTTGTCTCTATGTAATTTTGCAATCATATGCCCCAGAATAATGTCAGAAAAGTTTAGTTGTTTCAGTAGTATTTATGAGCTCTTTTACATTTATCTAACTTTAGTTTTAATATTGCAAAGCTTATCTAATTGAACACAAACTTATCTTCTGAGAGTTAAAAATCATCTATCAATTCTAACAGTTGCTATGCTCTCTTAGGCTCACACTATGAATTAGAAATTATTGCCATTAATGTGCTTTTAATTGCAGTATCTTCTGAAACTAGGTTGGATATTAAATATGAATCATGAAAAATGTTTTCTGTAAGTATTCTTTATTGAAAAAGAGTTCTTTGGGTTTTTGTTTAAGTATAATTTCCTGTCAAGATTATTTTTCTTGCTAACTACTCAGCAACAGTGGAAGGACCGGACGAATTGGGTTCTTGGGTTTATTCAGAGATAAATCATTGGAGCTGTTCAAGATATTTACTTTTTAGCTCCCCTTTTCAGAGATTTAAAATCATATTTATCTCTCTAAGAGACAAAAGGATGTAAAAAAATCTGTTGATGATGTGAAGCAACATTTGGAAAATCACTGGACTTCTCCCTTTTTCAGGTCACTGTAAGAATAAGGAAGAGAAAGTTTTGATCCTGTAAATTTTACTCATTGTTTCATTTTTTTTTTTTTGACACTTTCAACCATTTTACCAATACTTTTTTTTTATTGTTCAGAGCAATATTTTCAGAAAATATTGTTATAGAAATTTTTAGTGGGTTTGTAGTGAAAATGTAGGAAACAGTTTTGGGATTTTTTCTAAAGATTGGAGAGAAGGCAGCCCACCTACAGTGCTGGCCTGAATTTGGTGAGAGGAAGAGAGAATTATACAGCTGCAAAAAACTTCTATCTTTTCCCTTATCACAGATAAGTCTATATTTGGATATCATAACTCACACATAGCCAGATAAACATAAGACTGAAAACTTCAGTGATCACTGCTGAATCACGTTTAGAGAAGCACACATCAACAAAAGTGAATGATAAAGGTATGCCTGCAAACGAGTAAACGGAAAACTAGACTTGTGTTCCTCATCAGTTCCCAGAACCATGCTGCAAATTATTTGCCAATATCAACAAATAAAAACATGCTGAAATGTATCTAAAAAGTGTGAGAAAATGGAAAGTGACAGGTAACACAGTGTTGCAAAGAACACATTGCAGAAGACGAGTCTGATTTCTTTTTCTGTGACAAAATAACATATTTTGTGGATAGAGGAGAAGCAGGAGATATGATATCTTGATTTATGTCAGGGTTTTACCAGTTTCAGATTTTACATTTTGACAGATGACCTTGGAGAACACTGTCCAAAATACATTATGGATTACAGTGGATAGAACCTGTTTGCAGAGACTAATTATCAGTGGTTCATAATCAAAACAGAAATGTGTTGTGAGTACTGATATTCAATATTTTTCATTAGTACTCTGAAAGATGAAATGCAGGCTGTTCATTACATTCACAGATCAAACTACGTTGTGAAAGGTTACCAGCCCAGGCAAAGTTTCAAGCTCTACAATCAATTACAAAGTGCTGCTTACTTAAGGGAACACAGACATGGGAGGGGGAACAAGTCAGTAATAGCCATTTTACAGAGGATATCTAAGGGATTTAAAGAAAACATAATACTAACATGAATCAGAGATACACTGTTGCAGAGTACCTGGCTGCACTTAGAGATTCATATATAGTGTCTCTAAAACAGAGCGAGCTATTTTTTCCCCTTTTACCTCGATGTGGTGCAAGCTAAAGTACTGTGCGAAGTTTTAGATTTTGCAATTTAAGAAGGATGCTAAATAAACGTAGGGAATCTGAAGGAAATATTGAAAGTTAGTTAAACACTGAGCTTACCTAAGGAAGCCTGATGATAACACAGTTGTCAAAAATATTATGGATGGCTGCAAAAAAAAGCAGACCATGGTAATTTGGGATCTCAGTTGTAAAAGTGAAAGTACCTTTCTACCATGATGCAAGAACTAAAGTACTAGGCAAGATTTAAACCTTTATCTAACTTACTCAATGAACAGGAAGAATCATGTTGCTTAAACATGAGATATTTTAGAGATATGTAGTTTTGGAAGAGAAATAGATATTGCTAAATTAAATAACATGAATTATATTGGTATTTTTAATATTTTTATAAATGAAAAGAGATCTAGGAATGATTTTTTTTCTCTCCGTTTGGTCAATGGAAGCTTTCCTCTGACTTACTTTTTCTTTGGGAGCATTTAAGAGAGCAGAGACTATGTTTGGTTTCACAGAAATACAGTATATTTTTATAGATGTTTAGGGTGCTGTTAACTGTGTGCAGTTTGGATTCACAACCATTTTCTTGTAGGAAAAAGGTATATTCCAGCCATTCTGAATGACAAGCATCCTAACCCATATGCATGAAATAAAGCTGTGTGACGGAAACGATCATCCACAGTGTGACATGGAATAAGTATGTGTGGCCCTTTGGGGGACATTGTACAGACTGAAAATCTAAAGGGCAATTGAAGGTTGTGGTTACACGTAAGGATAAAATAATCTGCCTAAACTCGCCACCACTTGTTTGCCATTGCCTCTATTTTCTTAAAAGACAAAACAATGCTGTCCTTTCCAATAACCTGTTCCAAGTTCGTTCATAATTTGTGTGATCAAGTTTGAGACATACTTCACCAGTGATTGGATAAATAAGTGGCAGGGAGAGGGCTTTCATATTTTACCTTATTTTTGTGTGGAAATTGCAGCTGAACTCAGACTGCAACCTTCTGTAAATCTGGTAAGCATAAAAGAAGAAAAAGTTTTTCTTGCAATAGAAATACCTTCTGGTTTTGAACTTTCATTTTATATTTTTCCTAACAGCCATAAAGAAAATAATTTGGTTTGCAATAAGAGGATGAGGCTATTTTAAATAAATAGATATGCAGACAGACTGTGAAATCAAACAGTTATTTTTGGTTCTAATTTCAGTTTATGTTCAGTTTGGACATGGTTTATCTTTTCTACATTGATGAAATAAGTCAATAGAGGCATCCTCATTACTATACCAAATCCCAGTGTCGATATCACTGATGGAAGACAGTACTGGTCTCAGTACAGACCCCTGAGGGACACCACTCATCACGGAACTCCATCCACACATTAAACCACTTGGTCAATGCTGTCCAGATGCAACCATTCCAACAATTCCACATCCATCAAATACTCTGTCCACCAAATCCATCTCTCTCCAATTTAGAGAGAAGGATGTTGTAGGGGATTGTGTCAAAAGCCATCTTACAGATGTTGAGATAGATGACATTCCTTCCCTTGCCCACTGATAGAGTCACTCCTTTACAGAAGGCCACTAGGTTAGTCAGACAGGATATGCCCTTGGTGATGACCTGCGTGCTGTCTCATAATACCTCCCTTTCCACTACATGCCTAAGTAGAGCTTCTAGGATATCTTCAACAGTCTTCCCAGGCAGAGGCAAGACTGAAAGGCTGGTTGTTCCCAGGGTCCTCCTTTCTACCCTTTTCAAAAATGGAGACAATTTTTCCCGTCATTTGGGACTTGACCTGGCAGCCATGACTCTCCAAATCTCAGGGAGAGTGGCTTGGTGACTACATCAGCCAAACCCTCCAGACTCTGGGACACATTTCATTGGGTCCCACAGACTTTTGTTAATTCAGGTTCCTCAGGTGGTCTCAGTCTTGATCTTCTACAGTGGAAGGGACTTTGCTCCTCCAGTCCATCCACTCCAGATGTGTGGGAAAAGAGAAGAAGAGATTGACAGTCCGAGACAAAAACGTAGTTGAGTACCGCAGCCTTTTCCTCATCTGTTACCGATCTGTCAGTCTGATTCATCAGGGAGGGAATATGATTTCTTTGACCTCTTTCTGGCTGCCATACCTAAAGAATCCTTTCTTATTGTGTCTCTTGCCAAGTTCAGCTCCAGCCAGATCCCATCCCTACCCAGCTGGGCAGCATCCCTATACTCTTGCCTGGACATCTGTCCCTGTTTCCCAGGCCATTGGAGTGCTATAGATATGTTTCATCCTGTATAGATATGAAACATCCTACATGTTTCGCTAAAGTCAAGGGAAGCAAAATCCACTTCTTTAACAACATCCACTGAGCAAGTGATCCCACTTTGAAATTACATCAGCTTCCTCAGGTACAGTTTTCTTTTTATAAATTCATAGCGGCTGTTCTGTAACACTGCCTAGTCTTTAAAAAGCCTAGATGTGGATTCCAGGAGGATTTCCTCAGTGGTCAACCCAGGCTCGGAGACAAACCTGACTGGCCAGTAGCTCCTCAGTTAGTCCTTCTTGAAAATGAGTGTTACAGTTTCTGTTTTCTGGTCATTGGGATCGTCTTCCAGTTGCCATTCTATTAAAAAAAAAAAGATAGTTTGGCCTTGCACTATTATCAGTCATTTCCTTCAGCACTTTTTCAACCTCATTGCTTGTGTATGTCTAATTTAATTATGTGGTCCCTATGTCAACTTTTCTGCAACCTGGATAATGCTTTGCTATCTGTCAAAGGTGTGATGTAGTCTAAAACAGTGAACTTTCGGAAGTGGCAAAAAGTCAGGGGTGAGGAGAACGAGGTGAGGGGTGAGGCAATGAATATCTGAAATACAGATTTTTAACCCTCCAAGCAGAAACCTTGCTAGCTACAACCAGTATAAAGTGCTGGCAAATTCTGGGAACAACTGGGCTAAGCAAAACTGGCACATCCAGATTAAGAGACATGAGACAGAACCGTAGTTGGGAGATGGATCATGAGCTGTACTTCAGCAAAATGAGTATTTAGATTGAGAGACCCAGGCTCTGCAAATGCAGAGTTCCCAGAAAAGAAGTAAAGTCTGGAAAGAAAAAGCAATCTTTGAAAGAAGGAGTCTCAGGTAGAGATAGGTAAACAACCCGTCTGGAGAAAAGATGTTCACAGTGGGAAATATCCCAGAAAAGAGAGAGCTGCATGAGGACAAGCTCCAGGGATATCCAGGGACAGCGAACAGTTACCCTTGAGTAGGTGCCTGTGGGCAGCTGTACAGCACAAGCCCCATGTCTTTCTGCCAAGCCTCCCTGTGCCAGCAGTGATTTCTCTGAGGGGATGGGCACTAAGGGTCTTGTTGATGCAAAAATTATTTTTGCTTTTATATATTCTTCATATGTATTTGTAGCACTGTAGACTAGTATTGTATAGTTATATACTATAACTAACTAATACTGGTTAGTTTCCTAGCTCCAGTACTGTTATGGACTGAGCAAGCATTAGACAAGCCCTGCCTTAGGTTTAGATTTTTGGCAGCAGCTTAAATTCAGGTAACCCACATCTAAACTGCCCTGACTTGCAAGTTCTTAAAAATGGCAAATCAGGTCTATTATAAAATGAGCTATTTATTTAAGAGACAGAAGATAACCAGACAAAAGACCTTAAACAGAGTTACTTACTACACAAGTTAAAACAAAGAACTACTAGCAGCTTTGAATAAAACAGTGCACAGTGTAAAGGTATGTATATTATAGCTAGCAAAGAGATAGTATAGATTAGGAGTCGTGTAACTTACCACTGAATAGGTGATGGGGTACACCCAGAGTGCTTTCACTCAGCCTCTGGAAGACTAACCACAAAGTAGGCAAATAGCTTCCGGGAAAAGTCCTACACGTTTTCCAGGGAATGTGCAGAAGACTTCTGCTGGTGAAAGTTTTGTTCAGCTTTTATAGTTTGTAAAGTGAAGTGTCTGTCAGTCAGAAATTCAAGGCTTATCTTTCTTCAATTTGCTCTCAAGGCAAAATGTTTATTGTCAACTGGGAATGCTACCTCCACAGTACCAGAGATAACTCACTACCGGACAGATGTCCAGCTTGGGTTATCTCACCAATTAGCAGATTCATGTGAGGGGGTAGATGCCCTGAGTTATCACACCAGCTGATAGAACAGATAAGCTCTTCTGTGGCAGAGAGGAATGTCCTGCCACAGGTGCTTTTCCTATTAGACAAACAAAATTCCTGAAGGCCTGTTATAATCTTGCTTCTTATGGGAACCAAGGACAAGGCACCTTCCCAAGACACTTTCCCCATGTATAAGACTAAAATAACTAGCAAAGAGGGGGGCTTCAGAAGAGGTTGAACCAAGAGGGAGAATTACTTCATTGCCTGTGTTTCTAACTGGAGATTCTTGTCAATTATGCTAATTTGCTACACTTATAAAAATGTACATACCCTGTGTCACGTGTGCATCTTTGGCGAATTTTTGGTGTGCACGTTGGCATGTTGTGCACCTGGAGGGACCCTTCATTAAACAGTAACCTCATTTTATCACCTAGCCTTGTTTGGGTTTTGACTTTAGGGCTCAAAACACAACACTGTGACTAAGTAAGGCTACTGGAGACAGGGAGCAAGTGGGGAAAACTGGCAGGCAAGGTGCAAGCTTGATTCTTGCTGATATTTAAATAGTCCCAAATCCACTACAGGCTGGGCTCGGCTCAGAGTCCTCTGTGACATTAACACTGGCTGCAGAGACCTGGGCATCCTGAGGGCAGTCTTCTACAAAAGAAAGTGGAGTAAAACCACATATTATTTTAGAATTTTCCAGGTTTCCTGTCCCAGTAAACAGTGTTTTCCATTTACTTCAGACCTTGTTTTGTAGCTAGGGTACTTATCTACATCCTTGTCTTTGCCCTTCACATCCTTTACCAGTTTCAGCTCCAGCTGTGCTTTGGCTTTCCTAATTCCAGCCTTGAAAACACAAATAATATGTGTTCCCCTGGGACAGCTCTTTGTTTGCACCTCTTTGTAAATTACAGTTCATCCATGACAGGTACCTGTCATGAATGCTCATCTTTCCATACGTGTGGTTTGGAGGAGCTTTTCTGTGAAGATGATCCTGTGCCTTTTTGTCATCCAGGGCCATCTTCCATGAAAAACTGCAAACTACATTGCTCAGCAAGAAGAAATCTGTTCTGGCATCCTTAACAGGGGTTTTACTCTTCGCTTTGCTCATTTCCTATGGGATCTTAAACTGTTGTCTCATGGTCACTACCGCCAAGGCTACCCTAGGTAGTCACATCTTCAACCACTTCTTCCTTTTCTGTGAAGGAGCAAGCCAGTTGGCTCTTTGGTCACTTACGTCAAGAAATTTTCTTCAACACATCCACAGACTTCTGGAGTGCTTGCAGTTATTCCTATGCCCTTCCAGAACATTTCAAGAGGTCAAAATTCCCATAACTACCAGGGAGGACATGAGACTATGGGCTTTCTTTCAGCTGACTAGAGAATGCTTAATTTCTTTCCTTTTGGGATCAACTGATCTGTAACAGGAACCTGTCTTCTGACCTTTTTTCATAAGCTCTTGACTGAGTTGCCACACCTTTCAAGACAAAGCTTCATGAACTCAAGTCTCTCCTTTCTTTCCTGGTCTTTCTCTTCTAAAAAGCCTTTGTGCATCTTTGGCAGAACTTCAGTCATATGGACAATACTGTTGAACCTCTGCAGTTCCTATGAGACTGTACCTCTGCAAATGCATCAGCAAACTAATTCTTCCAATGTGTATTCTATGTTATGGGAGCTCATGCACAAGTACTTGAGGTGAACTCCCTCACCACAATGTGATACCACTTTCACAAAAAAGTACAACTTCCTCAGTCTGGACACTTCCCCCATGTCCTTAGTGACTCCATTTTTCCTCCGTATTGGGCTTCTGTCTCCTGAGAAACCAGTTTGAAGGCCTCTGCAGGTTGGTAAAATTGTTCTTGCCCTGCTTTTGTATATGGATCAAAGAATGAATGCTTACAGTTGTTCAGATGAACTAATCTGAAGTACCTATCCATGCTGAAAACTAATTTTATTTCATCTGAAGTTTTAAAACACAAATTAATTAGAATAATTAGATCAGAATTTTCTAGCTTATATGCCAATGAACTTGATGTAGAAATGGATGGCTAAAGTTCTGTAGTCAGACAGACTTATAGTATGTAGTTAAAATATGCCTCCTAATATCAACACACTAGGATTGCATAGAAAGCTTGGTGCTCTCTTGTATCTGAGAAATTTTACATGAGACATATATGTGTTTTCTGAAAACTTGTAACATATCTCTAGTCTGTACTTCATGGAATTAACTTGAATTCTTTTTGTCACATCAGTATTGGAATCTTTAGCAGCAGAGTGACAGGCACTGTAGGAAAAAAAATCAAACAGTAACATGAGAAAATATTTTTCCTCCCTTATTTCTATGGGTCTTTATAGTGCAATCTCTTTGGAACATCTGTATTTTAAATCTCACATGTTCAGACGGAATTACATTTGACCTGTTGCAGAAAAGACTTTGCTAGCTACCAGATATTGTGCTGAATTTGGTTTTTTTTCAGGAAGATATAAATTGGACTTTAATATAGTGCTTTGTATCTTGCTGGAAAAAATAAGGAAAACAAAGATAAAGTTTTCTTTAGTATTTCTTGATATCATGAGTCATGTCCTGTTACAATCAGTATTTGGAATGCATAGTTTTAAGGGAAGAATAAAGGGACTCCAAATATGCTAAAAAAAATAGTTTCAATTACCTTGAGACAACTGTGTGTAAATATATTAGGAAATTCTCTGGATAGCACATTGCTGAGGGGTATAGTTAACTTCTGATATGAAAGATTAGGGCTTTTTTCAAGGTTTCTTATTCAAACAAAAAACATTTACTTATTTCAGAATCAGGACACTGTGAAGTGAGTATAGTTTTAACAGATTTTAGTACATACCACACATTTTAAATCATCCCAAAAGAGTTTTGAGGTGATTTCAAAAGGGACCTGAAACATGGATATGGCAAATAAAGAGCCTCAAAATACTCTTTCACATTTTACAGCACACCAAATTTTTTGTGCATGTCTGTGCCTGTGTACATTTAAAAATGAGAGGGTGAGTGGTACATTTTTTTTATTACAGTGGTATGTTCCACTCACTTAAACTTCTTTTTACTTATTTTCCAGACTGCTGCTTGTGAGTGACTTAATAGTTCCTTTTCCTATTTTTCAAAACTTTTATGAGTATTTTCAATTGAAATTATTTGAAACCTTTCCCTAGTGCTAGCTAATATGAAGTCAGAACAGGAAATCAGAGAACTGTGAAGGAGAAATGATGGCCCTTGAAAGGGAATTCCTCTTAAGGAGGTTTCTGTAATATAAAAGCACTATCAAATTTCTACAATACATTTTGAAAAGGCTTGCAGATGTGGGAGATGTTGGTCTATAACTGAACTAATTTACGGCAGAACTGATAACAGATATCACAGCTCATTTTTTTAAAGCCAGTGTACCATCCTTCATGTGAAATGTTAACATTTCTCTCTAGATTAATATTGTCATAGGTTAAAACACATTAATACAGTGGTTCATGACTGCATAATAAAATGCGTAATGCTGAGGACATTCTTGAATGGCATTTTTAGCTTTATGGGTACTTGCACTGTACTAAAATTATTAACAATTTCTGATGAAAATGTATTTTAGTATGAGTAATGGTCAGTGTTTCAACAAGATGTAGCAGAAGAGAATGCATAGTGCACACTCTGTGTGAAAAGATACTCTTTAGAATGGAAAAAACAGAATGGCAGAGAAAAAGTATGTTTTTCTCTAGTTAATAATTTTTAGAAGTCTTACTTTGATAAAATTATTTTGTGAGATGCAGTCATATGAAATTTCTAAAAAATAATGTGTTACATCAGTCTGTGTTATAGGTTAAAATAATTCCCTTTGTGTCTAACATCTGATATTTTGTTTGATATTTTTTGGCAGTATAAACTAAGTTTTTCAGTTGATTATAATTATATTAAAATGTACTTGACTAAAAAAATATGTATTTTCACAGTTTTCCTTTTGCTTTCCCCCTTCTTGCTCTACTGATGGTGCTATGCCTTAATCAGGCAATTCTGGAGCCAAGTACAGAGAGATTGAATTATCCTTGGAACACAAGTGGAGGTTCTCTGTTCAGTGAATTCACTCTTTTCTTTGTATTACACTTATTGGCAAAATTACTCAGTGGATACTCAGATGTGAGCTCATAATTATTTATTGGATTTGGAAAGCAAGTCTGCAGTCCCCATGTTCGCATACTGTCCCATATAAAAGAAGAACTTGAACTGTGATCTGTTTTCTGAAGGAGTGCCTGTTTAATATCTGGTTTGTACATGGAATTAGAAGTAGAAATAGGAAAGTATAAAATGAGAGGCAAACTTTATGTATTTTCCAACTATGAAGATCAGAGAAAAGTGTCAAGTGTTTATGTGCACTGTTATTTCCAGATGCCTTGCAGAACTTCTTTGCAGAAATTATTTCCTTAGATAGTTTTCATCTAACCCACTTGCTTCTTCTGGAAATTACAGTGATATTTTGCCTTTTTCCCCTGTAAATCCATTTGATGCTGTTAAATTAGATTTTGAACACGAAACACGAACCCGATGAAAATGTTGAATTTAATGGTGTGTCTGTGTAAAAGTCCCCCCACATTCGAGTCAGCTGCACTGGGCTTTTGATCAGGTTTGCAACTGGTCAGACAAATAATTATGGGCAAATACTGTTAACTGGGAATAATCCTAACTATAAAACTTATAATTGGTAGTGACAGCTATAGTAAGTTAGGACCCTATTCTAATATATTGCAACCAACATAATAATACCTATGGGGGTAACTGACCACATATTAAAGGATAATTATGATCCTTTAAAGTCTTTGTTAGAGACGTACACTGTGTTCCTTCACATTCATTTAGCTTTCCAATTTTCCTTCTGTGTTTGTCTCGTGCTATTTTTATATGCATATTTAGCACATTCTGAAGAGTAACAAAAAACGTTTTCCATACTCTGGTGATAATAATTAGAAGATCAAACAAAAACTTTACAACAATTAAAAATACAGGACTCACATTAACTCTTCTGAGTGAATAAGGAGGCCAGGGATTTGTTTTCAAACACTTCCTACTAACATCTCTTTATAAAATAAATTAAAATTTTTAAAAATTATTTAAGGAAATTTATAATCATCCGAATTCTAAAGTCTGATTAAATCAAGAAACTCTTTCAAATATATTACTAAGATTTTATTTTGCTATCACTTAAAATTATATTGAAAATAGAAGTATTTTCTTCAGAGTGACTTTAAAGAAATCTTGTCAGCTACTTCTCTAATTGCTATCTTTAATTCTGTTGAAACTTTAGGACATTGCGAGGACATTTATTTATGTGATGAAGGTCACTGTAGGTTCATATTCAGGTGACTCAAAGTTTGCAACCACAAAAAATGACATCTTTCCACCTGAACTTTTCTCTTCATTGAGTAGCTACTTTAATCTTTAAACAAATTTAGGTGAACATTCCTCCCTACTCCCCCTTTCCCCTAAGAACTGAGGCTTTTCACCTGGTAGCAACTGTATTTCTCTTTTCCCTTTTAAAATAGCATCCACAGTTTCATTTTTTCAAAGCTTGTTACTAATTTTCTTTCAGGAAATTTAGAGAATTCATATTTTCTCTTTTGTTCTTTCAGGTGCTGCTAGAGAGTGCTTGTATGTGCACAGAAAACACAAACATCTTTCTGAAAGTTTCAAATCATATTATTCTATATTATTTAAAATAGTTCACTGTATGTTTCCACTGAGATTACGTTTGAATGATGAAAGGACTAAAGTTTCATTTTGAAATGACTTATGTTTAAATCATTGTGTTGAGAGTTAGCTAAAGGGACCCATAGAGCAAACTGAAGTTTCTGTCAGAAAGCTCCAGGAAGCAGCAGGGGAGAGCAACAAAAACCCCGAACACAGTAGAGTGTAGCTATGTAATTAAGCTTCAGACTGAAAGATTTGTGCAGTGCATTTCTTTGCTCATGTATAAGCTGTCTCCATAGCAGTCTAACCCTTTTATATGGAGACTGTGCAAAGTTTTAAAGAATGGAAGAAATGTAAACAATATTTTTAGCATGGAGATCAGAAGGGAAATACTAGACAATTCAGGAATTATGTATAAATTCTAGTCTACATTATGATTGTACGTTGAAGGAAACTAAAAGAAAAAACAAAACCGAAACAATCCAGACACTAGATGATGTTGCCTGTCCTTTAGAATGTAATAATGAGTTTATTTTAACCTTTTTTGTAGTGATTCTGTTGTAATTCTATGTTCTGAAGATCTGAGAAGGCTTTTTGTCTTAGTGGTATTCTAAACAAAGCTAAGATTTCTGGTCTTTGATATAGTACCCTTTATATTAAAATCCTTAACACTGATATTATATTAATGTATATATAATTTAAAAAAACCTGATTTCATGACTGATTTTCAGGAAATGGATAATTTAGTATTACTTTCAAAAAATTAGGGGTTTTAATTGTTGAATTTTCACACAAGGTGTCTGCAAAAGGTTAATATATACCACGCAGAATTCTTGGAAAAAAATTAACATACACACAGAACAAATGAATCATAGAAATATTCATTTTAACAACTTCTGGAGGTCATTTATCCCAGCTCAGCAATCCAAGCTGCTACTTTTCTAAGTCAGTCATGAATTCGTACAACAAATACCTAAAAACTTTTCAAGGGGATCATAACCTCTTTGGCAAGCTCATTGCACTGTAATGCAATGCATTCATAATCACCAAATGGCTGGGGCTGGGGGGAACTTCTGGAGATTACCTAGTCCAACTGCCTTGATAAAGTGGGCTTGCATAGAGCAAGTTGCATGGGATCACATCCAGGTGGGTTTTGAATATCTCCAGAGAAGGAAACTCCACAACCTCCCTCAGCAGCCTTTTCCATGTCTTGCTTCTGTGAAGAATTTTTTCCTCATAGTGAGGTAGAACTTCCCATGTTTCAGTTGTGCCCATTGCCCCTTGTCGCTGGGCAACAATAAAAAGAATCTGACTCTATCCCCTTGACACCTATCCTTAAGCTATTTTTATTTATTTAATTACAAATTATCCTTCTTTTTTTTTTGTATTTTTATATCAAGACCTTATATTTATAATATTTCCTCTCATTCCTCTCTTCTTCAGGCTAAGCAGGCTCAGGTCATTCAGCCTTACCTCATAGGAGAAGTGCTCCAGTCTTCTTCTCTTCATAGTCCTCCACTGGACCCTCTTCAGAGCTTCCTCGTCTCTCATGAACTGAGGAGCCCAGATCTGGACACGGTGCTCCACAGGCAGCCTCACTAGGCCTGAGCAGAAGGGCAAGATCACCTCCCTTGACCTCCTGTTCTCATTCTTCTTAATGCATCCCAGGACACAACTTGTCTTCTTAGCCTCAAGGACACACTGCTGGCTCATTGTCCACCAGGACACCAGGTCCTTCTCTGTAACTGCTTTCCAGCAGGTTGGTGAGGGAGACTGAAATGCTAATGGTTAATGACTCAAACAATTGGCCATGTGCGAAAGCAGAGGGTGCTTTGCTGAGGCCAGGTTTCCAGCCCTCAGCCAAAGGGGAGCAGGAAAGGTTTTGGGTGTGTGATGATGAAGCCTCTGATCTGCGTAAGAACAGTTCAGGTGCAGAGGATGTGTGCACTCACCACTGGAAGATGACCATGACAAACCAACTTTTCTTAAGCAACAGCTTGGAGTTTGAGCCAGATAGAGGAAAAGGCTCATAAGAAGCAGAACCCACAAAGCCGGATAAGGCTTTTTATCATGTCAATTTACTCCCTTGAACAATGTCATGTGAAAATCCTCCAGACACACACACACGCACACACCACGCTCCCCAAAGGCACCAAGTGCATGGGGTTACTCTTCCCCAGGTGCAGCATCCTGCACTTGCCTCTGCTGAACTTAATCACGTTCCTCCCTGTACAGCTCTTCAGCCTCTCCAAGTCTTGCCAAATGGCAGCACACACATGGAATGATCTTTTCTAACATTCAACCTGAGCTTCCTGATATGCAGCGTTTTAGTATTGCTTCATGTTGCATTGTCTGGAACTAGCAAGAACATTTCACCTCCATTATCTTCATAGCTGGTTTATAGACACAGTTGTGGAATCAAGGACTGTGCAGATGAACCTGTGTACCTAGTTGTATTGCAGACAGTCTCTAACTTGGGACTGCCTAAGTCAGAAGACAATTCCCTAAAGGAGAGCTCAAAAGTTGGATTGTCAAACTGTCACTTGGACTGTCACTTACAAAAGGTGAAATACTGTGTTCAGGTAGCATATACTTTCTTTCTTTCTTTTCTTAGGCAACAAGAAAGGTACTCTCACCTTGAGACCGGTATTTTTCACTGGTATCCTTAAAACACTTGCTAAACAAATGTTATTGCAGAAATCCTAATTGCACATGACAAACTTACTTCAGATTCTGTATCAAATCACTATGAAAGAAGAACCACTCAAGTAAACAAATCTTGAGAATGTTGCGTGTATTGCACTTTTTTCCACCAACCTAGCACTTTTGGCACTGAATGATTACTCTATTGTCAAGGCAGACCAAATTGATTAATCTCCTTGGGATCCCAGGCTAAAAGCTGTGAAAACTTTCACCTAATATTATTCCTCCCTAGTCTCCCACTCGCTTGCTTCAATTGACTGTTTCTGGGATATTCTGTGTTCTGTTTAAAAAAGTGTTCATCTCAGTGCAATAACAAAAGCCATGAAGAGCAAACATGATTTAACATTCAGCTTACATTGACTTGACTTAATTTCCCTGACTCGTTTTGTCTCACTCATGTAGATGTGGCACTTAGGAACATGGTTTAGTGGTAGACTTGCCTGTGCAGGGTCAACAGTGGAACTCAATGATTTTGTTGATCTATTACTCAGCCACTTAAATACTTAGTGAAGCTGAAAAATATTGTATCTTGAAGCATGAACATGCAACTGTGAGGGAAAGGATGGCAGTACCTCATGATGGATTAATGGATTTACAAAATCATGAGTTCATTTCAGTCTGTTTTATTTGTTAAAAACCTGAGCCTAAAAGGGGCAAAGTTCAAGAACACTTCAGAATATATTATCTGAATTTGTTTTCTCCCACCTCTCAGAAGTTAAAGCTATATTCATATGAACTTTCAAAAAAACCCAGCAGGTGTGGCTTCTGTGGACCATTTTGACTCATTCCTACTCCCATGAAAAGGAATTAATCTGAGAGTATTATAAATGTAATTTGCAAAAAAAAAGTAATTCTTACATATTTTGTTCGTGTATGTGTTCATATTTCAAGAAAAGTGAAAATTCAGGTAAGCAATTTTTGCTTTTATTTATGGTTTTGATGAGTTTATGAAAACATCTTTAAAATATGTCACGTTTTAAAGGTCTCTTGCTTCCCTTTCTAACATATGTGGTTTCACTATTGATACTGTTCTATACCATCCACGTCTGTGTTTATAGTAGGTCTTTATATGAATATAAAACAACTTGAAAAGAAATTAACTGAAGTGTGACACAGATATTTACTTCCTAAATCACCTACTGTTCATTTATCTCTGATTCTCGAAAGAGGTTCCATGCAGAAGAGTTGGAGCTTTGATCACCCTCACCACCTTTTTTTTCCTTTTTACTGTTGCTTATCTAGGAGAACATCAACACTTTGTTCCTATAGGAACCCATCAACTGTATCTATTGAGAGAAAGAATTTTCAGCAAAAGCTGCTCTTTTCCAAAGCAGATAAACATCTCTCCTGTGCACAAAAAGAGTATGATAATAGAAGAATGTCCGCAACTCTTTGGGCTTTGGTCAGTATTCTGGGCTTTTTGAGCGATGTGGTTGCAAATCCTTGAAATACCTGGCTTTGCAAAGCCAAATGGGAAAACTAGTCAAGGCTCTATACCTCATGCATCAAATATTACTGGATACATCTCTTTAAATCCAGGCTTACAAAAGAAACAAAACTGTTAAATATTTGCCTGACATATACTCTTTTTTCCTTCTGCAAGTCACGAAATTTTATGTGAACAGGTATGTTAAGACAAGGCAAGATTTGGAAACTATTTAGGACAATACGATAAGAGATACGAACATCCTATTACAGAAAGAGCAATTGGTGCCTCATATAAAATAAAACAGTAAAAAATATATGTTGCATTTAGGCAATAATTTGCAGATAAACTGTAAAGGAACTATGAAAAATTGTATTTAACTCATTAAATATTCATAAAGGAAATAATCTCTGACTTCTGACTTCACTTTAATTACACAACTGATATCTCTGCCTTCCAGTATGTTCTATTACCTGCTAATTTGTCATCATCTATACGTGTGTGACTTGAACTTTTGAATAGTTCTACTGTTTTTCATGGTCAGTATCAGTAAGATTATCCTTTTGATCTTAACTGATGCTCTGAACATTAACCTTTCTGTCTGATAACACTGTAAAAAGAAAATTATACTCATCAACACCATATAAATGTAAGGTGTAATGATTCAGTTATTTAGTATAATTTTGTTGCTATAATCTGTTGTTTATCTCAGTGACAAAAATCAGTGTAACCATCTATAGAGATAACAGGTTTTCTGTTTGGTTTTACACTTCAGGCAGAAACAGAAAGCAAGAAGTATTTCTGTAGAAAGACGCCTGGAAAGGTTAACAGGAAAGGTTTTTTTGTCAGGAGTGTTGGCTGAAGGGGACCATCAGTGAGCTGGGATACACTAGCATTACTCCTGTGAAAAAGTTTAAGAGTATAAATATAAGCCATACTGAATGAGATCAAATGCTCTATTTCCTCTAGTAGATCACAGTAAATATTTAGAGAAAAATTATAAAAGCTGGGGGATGTATAGAGTGATTTTGCCTTTGCCATTCCTTACCAATTTTTGGAGACATATGGTTTACTGACTCACTCTTTCTAACTGACTGTTTTTCCTAATTATTCTATCCTCCATGAACTTGCCTAATCTGTTTTCTGAAATCCTTAAATGCTTTTGGTTTCCATGACATTGTATGACAAATAGTTTTGGAGTGTATTTGTACAGTATGGGAAAACATACTCCTCGGTGTTTTCTCTAACTGATAGACACAGACTGTCTCCTATTTCTTCTTTTGGCTTCTGATGAGCAGGAGTACAAGAAATTTTTATCAGGATGGTGGTCATCAACAAATAAGATAAACTAATAAGGGTATTTTTTGTACCCTACTTCCACAGTGTCCAAAACCAGAGCAGTCCAATCACTGCTATTGTAAAAGTGGACTAACAGACGTGATGTAGGAGTTTGTCATGGCATGGGTTTTTTAAAACCATTTATTCTACAACATTCTTCACTCTAAGTAAACCCTGTGGAAGTTGCCATGCAACATCCAGTTAATAAGGTTGAAAGCACGAATATATCTCTCAAAAGTCCAACAATTTTACCACTTTTAACTCACTGAATATATAAAAACACCATCCAAAACACTTGGTGCACAGCCATGTGTTTACTTTTGCTGTAAAAGTAGTGACTGTGTGATCAAGGAGGGATCCTGTCCCACCCGTACGCAGCGTCTCCAGATAAACCTACCCATTTCTGATCTCTGTGGGCATTCTAACAGCAGAACCTACAGTGCATCTTCAACTACTCCAAGAAGATCAGTGATTTCACATAAGAAAATGATCTGATGCTAAGTATGTTGCCAGCTAAAAATGATGTTTGGTCTACTCTGTTTTTTAACAGATGTGAGAGTCAACAACAGTACACTTATCTTCAAGCAAAGAGAGCCTGTGTTTTCATTAATACATCTCATTCATTTTCCAGACTAAGCAGTTAATACTTGAGAAGAAATATAAATATCAGGGGATAAATATGAAAGAATATTTAGCACATCTTGACATGCAATACTTATGATTAATGATAAAACAATTGTTGAGTTAATCTGAAGCCATTTCAACTGAAATTGAGGGTTTAGTGAGGTCTGCCTGTCTTTTTTTTCTTTTTAATTGGCACTGTCAAGCATCATAGCAAACTAGTTGCATTGTCCAGCTTGCGACTAGGTTGAAGAAGCACTGACACAAATGTCTCATTTTCTTCTCTGTTTCCATCTATACGGACATTTAATTTCACAGGGCATGACAAAGAAATTGCCAGACCTATGAAATTAGTTAGTGAAATTATTTAGTGGAGTTTTCCATTTTTCTTTTTTACTTATACATACTTGTTCTTCTGTTCTATGAAAAATTAATGAATATTTGCTTTCTTTTCAAATTTTTAGTTTCCAGATACTGACAAGTTATTGAGTTGCATGAAAAGCTTGTTCAAGGAGGTTTCCTATATACAAATATTAGAAAGGAAAACCTGTTCAAATTAGACTGCCAAAAGAAAAAAGTTGAACACTTCCATCTGGAATAAACCATAATGAAATCACTGAAAGTTGAAAATTACTGAAAATGTTATTTCAATTAAAATGCAATATATTTGTTTTGCTCTATTGCTTAGACAAAACCGTCAGGAGCTGGATCAGCCAAAACCTTCACACGCAAAGCAATGTAGTAGCAAGTTATCACAAAAATCAGAACTCAATAATTAAGGAGAAAACAGCTTAATAACTTCTTTTTTTTAATTTATAACTTCTGGTTTTTCCTTATTCCTTCTTGGATTCTCAGCTTCTTCTGGAATTGAGGGAATAGGAAATACTTCTAGATTTTACTGAATTTTTAATTGTAAAATAAATTTTAAAGTTCTATTTTACAATTTATCCAATTTAGTAATGACTAAATCATAACAGCTTGTTGATGGTTATTACAAAAAATGTATAAGAAAACAACTTTATACAATAAATATTTATCAATAACAGTGAAAACTGTGCAAACCACACATTTGAGGTACGCTTTGTCAACCATTTAGCAGGACCAGCCTTCGCTTTCCATTAATCCTCAAGACTTTGTAAAGGAACATAGAAATCAATTCCATCTCTGACTGTGGGAAGTAAACAGAATGTTTGTTTTCATCTGTCTGAACATGAGCTGTATTTATTGGCAGATATGAAAGAAACCTTCATAGGTGTGAATTGGACAGTACAAAGTTATTGGGAAATGTATGGTGAGGACCAATTTCTTTCTGTATCCACTTGTGGTAATTGAAAGTGATGCCTTGGTAAATGCACTGTGAATTGGCATAAGTTGGGAAAGAGAGTGAAAGGAAATTAAACTTATTTTTCTCCATGGGAATTGAAACAATACCAGTTGTAAACAGCTGCTTGTTTCAAATGTATCTTTTAATGAACCCATGTAATTAGAAACACTAAATCATTGTTACTTGAAAAAGTTAGTTGTTAAGGGACCATGAGCAGTGAGGCTTGCTTTAAACAAATATATATGATTCAGAAGTGGAAAAAATACATAGATTTCAGACTGGGTATTGAGATGCTAATTTATCATGTTTCTCAGATTTACCTTGTTGTCTGACTACTCACAGTCTCCAGAAGAGGCTGTGGTTGTAAATTAATTGTAAAATCCTCCTCTTTCTTCATTTACCCTTATACTTAATTACAGAGTATTTCAATTAGTCAAGTATTTATGTACTACTGTTTGATTTGTGTTAATATACAGAAATTTTCTGGATGTCACATACTACTTGGGTTGCCAGTGACATTTTAGATTAAAAATTGTAATTACTTAGAGAAATATTTATTATAATTATTGATGCTGTTTCACTAAGCTGTGGGTCATTTATTTTAGATGGGGAAGCTGTGTGAATCATTGCCATGAACTCTTAAAACATCAGTGCTCAAGCACTTCAATCAACAAGCCCTACACACATCTGCCATCACAAAACCTAGTGCGTGTCCACATAAGCCTGATATACACATCACTATGAGGTCCTTATGAAGTTTGACAATAGACTTTTACAATGGATAAATGGAATCATTACTTTCTCAACAACATAATCTCATTTTTATTTGAATATAAAAAGCCCCTTACATTTTAAATTGGATTTCTTGGCAGTACTCATTTCAAATTTTAACAAAAATAAGGGATAATTTTAATGAATTAAGATTAAGGTGTGATTGCGATGTCACTATGTTTTACAGTTATGGAATAGTGTCTGAGAAGACAAACTGTGCAGATTTGCATACACTGTGCTCAACAAAAGCAGCAGGTACCATTCAGAATATTAGATTTACCATCTATTTATTTGAACAGAAATCTAATAGAAAATTTTAAATATCAAAGAGTGGTAATGAGATGATGAGGAAAGAAATTGCAGTTAGTGAGAAAAATAAGGAGAAAAATACCCATGATCACTTTTTTTCTATGAAAAAAAACCCCATTACAGTTAAATAATGAAGAAGGATTTCACCGTGCATTTCACCGTACCTTGAAGAGTACAATAAATTTCTCATAGACCAGCCAAAGGAGAAATGTCACAGCTTTTCTGATCAATCATTACAAAATACTTTGAAATGCTTTTCTCTGAGTGAATATTAAATATAGACTTTTAAACCTTGTTACAAATAAAGTCAATGTTGTCTCTGCACCAAACGACTGTTGGTGATCCCTATTCCAAAGAAATTAACCAGCTCTCATAGAAGACTGCAAGTAGTGGAATACAAGATGGAATGAAATAGTACTGCACATACTTTGGTTATAGAAGATTTTTGCCTTCCATAATGTCCTCAAATTGGAAGATTTAAGCTTTCTGGGGACAAAGCAGATAAATGGGGCCTGGAGTAGAAGTAAAGACTAGACAACTTCACACTTGGACTTGAAGTTAAATCAAAGTCAGTAACTCTGTTAAATAAGCAACTTTTTTCATGAAGAAGTAACATTTGGATAAACAAACAGTGGTTTTCCTGTAGTTATATAATTAGCTGTTTTTTCTTTATTTCTTTGCATAAAATGCCTTCCAAGAACAAATAATGTGCCTTGTGACTGTTTAACATTAATTCAGTCAAAGTCACTTGTTTTTCAGCATCTGATATGAGTAATCTTTTTTGCATTGTGCCAAAAAACACTGGGAATGTATGAAATATTTAATGACAGTTGACAGCAAAGTCTACGATTATATCCTGGGTATACATACTGGAAGATCATATTCCCTTTACCTGTGGATATAGCATCTAGTAACGTAAATTATCACCATTCCAGCCCTACTTTAGATATATATGTGACTCCTCAATGTGACATTTAAGATCTGGCACTGAGTACTCCAGGCAAAGACAAAATAATTTGTATCTTAAGTTCGTAAAAATGCAGATGCAATCACTGTTCTTCTGGAGCACTCATCTGAAAACTGGCAACATCCTTCATGTAATCTAAACATCAGCTTAAAAATCAGGTTGGATCAGGAGTGTTTTTTTAAATTAGTCTCTTGGTCATCCCACCTACTGCTGTGTGGGCCATATCATGGAGTGGTGCTGGTATGTAGACACTGGAGGAGTTTAACTACACTGGAGGAGTTCATCTTATTCACTCCAACTGCTGTTGGACATTCAACACAGGACCACTTCGAAAGCCTGAAGCCTGCCTCATTATAAGCATTACAAGCATTACATTGTTTATAAATGTAAAATCAGCCTTGGTTTGTTTGGGTTTTTTTTTTGTTTTCAGATGAAGTAAAATGTATGTTAAGGAAGAGTGAATCTACGGCTCTATTGGAATGCTTTGTTGATAACTTAAAAAACAATCATATGTTAAAGGCACAGTGATTAATATCTCTGTCCTGAGCAATAATTAGGAATTATGCAGTTATTCCTCATTAAACTTTCTCTCTTTTTCACGTGATGTCCTTGTTTGTACTATCTGAATTTTACCTCAGAACCACACTAAACATAACTTCATCTCAGTCAGAGAATTTCATACTTGGAAAACAATAAAATCTCTTTGTTCACTTCTTTTACTTCCTTCCCCCTCCACTCTTCCCATTTTTCTTCATATTTAGCTACTCTATCAGTAAAAAACCCTAATCTTTTATTTAAAATATAAATATTTTTAATGAACTTTGTAAAACGTCTAAACAAAAACTAGCCAGCACATCCTAGAAATGAACACTTGATATATTTTGATGCATAAAGTTAATTTATATAGTGGAGAATTTTCTCAGTTTAGACAACACTGGAGGAAGTTGGCTAGAACATGAAAGTTATGAAAGAATGTTACACGCTAATGTACCAGTAAGGCCATTAACATTGTGCTCGCTCAGTAACAGCTTACATGTGATTTAACAATTAAGATTGAAAGAATGGAATCTTTCTGGGATTCATCCAAGGAGTAAAGAATGTTCTATAAAAGCCCATGCCAAAAATGGAAACATGGTATTTCAAGCAGAAAAAAGTAAGTATGGAAATGTTTCAAAGATGTTGCTAAATCTTATCCGTTCACAGATCTGGAATACGAAACAAGACAGATAATAACACTGAAGATGTTACTGACCTACTAATAGGAATTGTTTCTCTTTTTTCACTCCTTAGCTATTGACTTCCAATAGTAATGGGACATTTTTCTAATAAGTCAGAATTTTTGGAAACTGGTATTCCTGAGTTTTCTCCTTTGCTTTAATATTGAGGGGTTTTGTGATATGCACTTCAGTATCTCTGTGTTTATTGAGAGATACAGTTAGTTTCTGAGCTGGAAATAAAGACTACTTATATAGAACTCGACAACAGTACACAGATGGTTTTAGAGAATATCATCCTGAGTACCTGTGTTTTTGCTGTCTAGAGAACTCCAGGAACACCAAAATTACAGTCATCAGTGAATAGCCAAGTTAATATTTACAGTCTGTTTCCTGTTGAAACAGGAATACCATTTAAATGAATTTATCATGGTTCTGTAAAAGTACTCTTGGTTTTCATAATCTATACACCCCTGTGGTGACTGCTATTATATTATCTTTTATTTATGGTATATATCTCACCTTGCATCTTGTTAAAGACTAAATAATAATATTTCATTTTGCTTTGATGTTTTCAAGTATAAAGGAGAATTTTGCACTCTCATGAGTGTCACTCAGTTCCCAATAAAGAATTTCATAGCTAGTGGTAGTGTTAATTTGAGCCAATTATGAGATCATTGACCTGCCTTGGCACTAATTTACCTCACATAATTTCAATCATGAAAATCTAGCTCTACTGAACATCTCATTTAGGAATGTCATTCCTGAATAAATCTTCATACAGTGGTGAATCACTTTTGATGATCTACTAAGAGGAAGAGGAAAGAAGACTTTTTCCAAACAATCTTTTTAACATCACCTCATGCCACTTTGATTTATTTTCTCAGAAAGAAAAAAAACCACAACAACAAATGCAACATCAGGAACATTTAATATTGAAAGCAGAAAATGATAAATGAAAATTTTAATATGTGAGACTGTCATTCCTGCACCTCTTTTGAAAGAACAAGCACTTACTGCTGCCTATACGCATGACTGTCAAATGTAGCGAAATACAACAGAGGGCAAAGACCAAGAAAAGATGGGAACAGTAAGGACAGGCAGATTAAAGACTTCGCTTTTACTGTTCCTATAACAAACATTTGCAAGTGGAGGGGTTATTGTCAGAAAGGATAAAAAAATCCTTAATGCATAAATCATTTGCTATTCTCTTCATGCCCATTTCATAGGATCCTGTGCACATATGATTCAGCTCTAAGACCTTAGAAGACCTGTTGGATAGGAGGACTCAAATTTTAATTGCATAAACTACTAGTTCTTCTTCAGATTAGGTTCTTTATTTACTGTTTACTTACTCAAGTGCCACGGTGCTGTCTGCCAGCTAGCAGTGACCACTAGGCACCGGGCAACCACTAGCATTGGACAGGGAGACGGAGGCTGCTCAGGCACAGGAGGGCAGGCGAGGTCCCAGTTTGGGTTCGCCTTGCCCACCGTTGGGAACGGTGCACAGAGGAGAAGAGAAGAAGCAGAGGGAGCTCTTTGTGGAAAAGGAGAGGATTTATTGAGGGTAAGAGTCCAACTGAAATCCAGAAACAGGATAAAGAACTCTCGCCCATTGGCTGGGACACGGGGTTTTATACCCCTACAAAGAGGGTGGGGAAAACACACGAAAACCAATGGTACAACAACAAAGGGGTGTTACCTAGGCGGGGAAAAGGGTACATAACCAATAGAGAACACAGGGAGGAGGTGAGGATTAACAGGAGCCAATGGGGGGAGGGGCGGGTGGGTCTGAACAACACAGAACCTTCTAGAAGGGGAACCAAATATAGGGGAAAATGGGAGGAGAAGGCGATGACCAATTAGAGGCAGTGGATCAGCATGCCCTACACAGTTTCATGGCAACCTTAGGATTCTTGGACTGTGTGGGCACCAAACCATTGCACCTGCTGACCTTGGTCTTGTTGGCCATGGTGCCGGCCTTAGCGCACTGCACAAAAGCTTGTGTTCTGTATATAATTTTTCCTGAAGTATGCTACATACAGTATTCTACTGTGTTCTTGAAAAATACAGTCCTGAAGAGATAGTGAAATTAAGAATTTTGCTAAAAACTTTAGATTTTATTTAGTGTAAAAAAGTATGTAATATATAACAAAATTAAATGTTAAGATTATTTTAAGAATACAAGTAGAAGAGGTTTGTTTAGATTTAATTCAAGGCTTTCAAGTGGAGATTTTATGCTGGAGGATGAACTTCTTTCATTCTTCATTCTGTAGAATAGCTTGAAGAATACCTTGAAGTTTCAGACTCTGAAATGCATCACTTTACTTAAAACTTGTGCTTCAATTTTTTTTGGATACAAGTTAATTTCTTTTAACAGATTTGTGCTCTTTTTTTTTTTTTTTTTTTTTCCCCAGAGTTGGAGTGTCCCAGTCCATAAGGCATTTATTTCTTTGACTTCTTTTTCTATGTTTTCTTTGGGAACATGAGATAAATCCTGCAGTTCTCAAAACGCATTTACTTTTACTTCAAACTCTGCATATGGATTTAAGGAGTTCTTCAGTCCAGTTTTAAAAAACAAAGAGCTGAAGTCTAGATTCTGATAAAATGAGAGTGTATCCTTATAAAGAGCATTTATATGACAGAGTTCTGTGTAGCAGATTTCACAACATACAAACTTCCTAGCAGGTCAAATGACAAAAGAGGAAAAATGGCTCTAGAGAACATTGTAGAGAAAAAAGTGAACCACAGCGTATTGCATTAAGTATTGATGCTCAGGTATGGTTCCAGTGGGAAACTCAGAAACTCAAACCACTGCTGAAATATTCTGCCCATAATTTTTACATCATTTGGCTTGGGATTTAACAGCAAAGATCTCTTCTAACTCACAACTCATAATTTTTGACAGGACAGAAGACAGAAAATGGTTTCTGAATTTTGAAGACTATCTCCTTCATCTCTAGTGCTGGAACTGTGGTTCTTTGAAAAATCTGGTGAAAAAATAGATGAAAAACCTTTTAAATTATAACTTTAAATTCTTTTTTTAAATTTTTGTGAGTTCAGATGACTATGAAACTTATTTCTCACCTGATTTAGAAAATGAAAGATAAAGATGTAACAAATATTTTGTTGAAATAACCGTTGAGAAAAAATTCCAACTTCATTGTCTCAACTCTATCAAGGTAATGACCTGCACTGGGAATTAGCTCAGAGGTACGTAAACTGATATAAAGAGCAAGCAGGGAAGAGGAACACCAATATATATGTATGTATATATACTTTTGAAGTACAAAAAAAATAAAGCAAAGTTACTGTTACAATTACAAAAATGTATGTTTCCTAACCTTTCCAAGCCTGAGAAGGTTTTCCAGGCTTGCCTAGAGCATATCTTTGCAATGTAAGACCTAACACTCACTGCTATGATGAAAAGAGACTTAGTCGTTACTCTGGCTCTAAAAATGGCTCACAACCTACAAAAAATCTGAAAGGTAAATAGTGTTGTGAAGAAGGAAAACTTAAATATGGATGCACAAATTAGGTGCAGAATCTGGATATGAAGCGCAACAAGAAGGGCTTATTTAAGTACACCAATAACATTGGCAAAGTGGTGGAAAACATGGATCTGCTGCTGAATAGTTCAGGGGCACCGCTGGAAAAGGACACAGAAAAGTCATTGATTGGTTTGTCCTTGTAAGGCCATTCCTCAGGAATCCCCAGTGCCTGAGACCAGAGGAGAAATCTGTAGCAAAAAAGACTTTGGTGAAGGAGAATCAAACCGGTAACATTTGCTTGAAGGGACAAAACCAGATCCATCAGAACTGGTAGATTGCACCCATGAGTGCTAGCCAATGTAGTTTCAAGGCGGCTCTCAATTATTTTTGAGAGGTTGTAGTTGCTGGGGAAAGGTCTTGAAGACTGGAAGAACTTGATCTCCCTCCCTTGTCTTCAGGAAGGGCATGGAGACAGGACCCCTGGCATAAAGATAGATCGGATTTACTTTTCACATGTATTTTGAATAATTCTCTAAACCATTTCTGGTTTCAACTCCTATAGTGGTTTATCAGGGAAGGGGAAGGCGAAAAGGAAGACGAATTGAAATCCCAAGACTTTAGAAGGTCAACAGAATTAGAGATCCAACAGACTTTAGAAAATAAGATTTGAATGATCAGTGAATCCATTTGTCACATAATTGAGAACTTGCAATTTCATGCAGAATTGTTTTGCTGACTTCCTTAAGTGATTTTATCAGTGAAAAATAAAAAATGGACCAGCCTCCTTTGAGTTGTCTGTCTATCTACAACCTCTTCATTTACTTGGCTTCTCACACTGCCACCTAAGTGAATTTTGTCACCTTTTAAATTTTCTTGCTATTGCTTGCTACTTCTGAGTTTTGCATTATTGCAGAAGTCCCAAATCTACTGGGCCATAATTTCTGAAAAAACAAGGAGTTTTACAAAGATGAGGCCATTCACTGAAAATATACACAGACATTATATTATTAGATATTCAAAGAAACACGTATATTTTTCCTCAGAAAAGGATGATTTTTATGGCAAAGAAAAGTTAACATTACTTCAAAAGCTCACTAATACTCTGGTCTGATAAGCTATATTGCACTGTCAGTAGAGTGTTGAAAGAAAAGAATTGTCCTGTGTGCTTGAATTGTTTTCTAGAGGAAGGTATAGTCAGCTCAGAATAGCACATTCTGCATTTGGTAAATATGCCATTCCTTCTATTTGTCTGACAGCAGCTACATTTACAATGCTATCTCTGATTTGTTTCCACCCTCTGCAATCCTGAACAAAGCTAAGATATTTCCTCCTAATTTTTAAAGTATAGTTTTTATTACTTCTACTTTAAAGGACTCCACAATTTAAACTTTGCATTTAAACATATCAGCATTTTTTTTGATCTTGCTACCCAGCGCTATAATGATTTCTCATGTCCTCATTTGACTAAATTACTTCAAACTTGTTTCTTCCACATTTCTTTCCTCTTCCTTAAAATATTTGTTCGTAATGTTGGCCTTAAGATGATCTTTTCCTCCTTCTCTCTTCACTTCATTCATATGATGAATCAAACATTTGTTTCTTGATTTACAGCATCAAACTGCTTATTTTGATCTCAGAGCTCTACATGTTTTCCATGACACATATCACAGATCTTCCTTTATCCCTCTTCCCTTCACTCTCATTTTTCACATACTTTTTATCTCACCTTCCTCATCTGTTTGCTTTGTATTTTCTGTTTTCAGTTTGACTGATGTGCATTTTTTTTGCCTTTGAACATTGTCTGTATATAGAGTTGTTTTGTTTGCAATAACTTTCTTTTCCATTTCAAAACAATTTTTTTGATAATCTTTGCAAGTGGTTTATTCATCCTTCGTATTTGAGGTATCTGTAACCTAAGGGTGTACAAAGTGAATTAGATTTTAAGTGTCTAAAAAGATTTAAATTTACCACCCTACGGTAAACCAAGTATATGTTCCTTTGATGAGGATGCTTTAAAAAATACAGTGTTAACATTTCCCCTTTACATGTCCTCTCAGGTAGTTTTAAGCTTATTTGTGAAAAGAGATTATTTACAATTTTAATGTTTGCTATATAAACAACTGCTGCCATTTTAGTGATCCTTGAATTTTATTTTGGTCTTTAATAACCCACAAAACCCATCAACTTCTTTTTATAGACGGATGACCTAATCTAGTATTTTACCTTTGCAATAGTTCTTAGAAGCAAGAGAATCTTTTAAATATGTGGAAATGTAATTTTGTTTCAGACAGCAACATTTTTCTATTATCCAAAAATACATCAAATAGCTTTTTGCAAACAGAAAGGTGGAATAAAAATCAGTGTAAAGCGTTCACTAAAATTGGACGAAGATTCTATAGCTAAAGCATTACAAAAAAGAGGAAAAAATTGCTATTAAAATTTGGAGGTCCATCGTGACTGTCAGCCAAACAAAATCACATTATATAGCATCAGTAGTAAAATCAAGAGATCTTGCTGAGCATAAATAGTTGGTCTGCCAACAAGAACCTTAGATGGTGACATCTTTTTTATATCTGAATGAAATACTTATTTCTTAGAGCCCTTTGGATTTTTGAAAAGTATTTTAATTCCAAACAGGAACAGAAAATCAAAGCCTGTTTTATGTTTTGAGGAAAACTGGAAAAGAAATACTCTACAAGTGATAATTTTTAAGCAAAATTATGCATCAGAGCTTAAAGTATTCTCACTGCTTGCACCTTTTTCGTTCTACGTACAGATCCCCTAACAAGCCATACTGAATTTTAGTGCTCATATTTTCTCCTCTGAGCAGTGTTTCTGAAATACTGTAATATTTTTAAGATATGTATCCTTTTTTATTAATTAACAAAAACTCTAATTAAACCTTTTCCTTTTTCAGATCTTTATTTTTTACTTTGCTTTGTGTATGTATCATGTAACAGAAAATCATATAAGCCATATAATAATTTAACACATAGACATCAACATAAGTAAGAAAAATGGCAATCTTTACTGCAAATGAGAAATCTATCTCATTCTAACAGAATTGGATGAGTTTATGTTTGCGCATTATATCTATTGTGTATTATATATGTACATTTATGCATCCTTATACAGAACTTATATGCAGCTAATATTATTTAGACATTACATTATCTGTATTTCTATCAAGACATAAAATCATTCCTCAGTGTCTGGGGAATGAAGACACTAGATTTTCCATCTTGAGGCCAAAAAAACCTGCCTATGCAATATGTTTCATTGTGATGATGGTGCAGCAAAAATACTTCCTTTGAGATCTGTAGTCTGTTAGAATTTGTCTGAATTTCTTCCCAGGACTTCTATTATACATATGTTTACAAGAGAGCCTGTTAAGCATGATTTCAAAGCCGGAGAAATATAATAGGTTAAAGAAAGTAGTTAGTAGCCACATTATTTCTGAAGATTATCTTCTACTGCAGGGTCTTGGGGAATACCTGAGTTTAGCAGAATGCTGATCCAAGCTTCCGGCCTTTTAGTAGGAAATCCAAGCCCACATTGTAGCTGTGCATCTCTTTAAAAAGATGAGAAGTCTCCAACAAAGGCTTAGTTTGTGAGTACAAATATGAAAATTTGTCACTCCATCCTTCATGATACTAAATATTTCTAAAGTTTGAAGGAAAGAAAGATTTTTCAGTTTTTTCTTAATGTCATGAGTTCTGCAGGCTTATATATAAGTATACCTTCTCCTTCAGACTCAAAAGGTATAATTTTTAAAATGGAAAGAGAGAAGATTATTAAATTTTATAAACTAGCTCTTATATTTAAACTTCTTTATAGTATTTTTTAAAAAGTGAAAGAGTTCAATATTTTGGCAGAATCTTGAAATCGGTGACCATAACTTGTTTAGTATTTTAGTATTTAATTTAGTATTTAATTTATTTTATTTTATTTTTTGGATGAAACACTTTGATCATGGACGGGTTTGTAGAATGGCAAGACACCAGAATCATTCAAGACTTTTGGACACCATCCAGTCCCTCCTCCTGCCCAAAGCAGGATCAGCTATGAAGTCGCAACGGTTTGCCCAGTCTGGTACTCACTGATTGCTCACTTTATGTTTTCATCTATGTTCTCTGAATCCACTTCAATAGATATCTCTCGGTGTGGTACTTGTTCAATTTGGGTGATTTTATGTTGTCATGAAGATGATCTTCTCACATAAGAAGCCTTATGCACTTCCAAACCGTTCAGAGTTCCGAGTTACTGCCTGATTCTTTAAAACAAATCCTGTATTAATTATGATATTTTGAAAAGAACTGTACATTAGAAGTTTTTTTCAGCTGGTGAGCTTGGCCTGCTTCTGGATGTTTAAAAACAATACTGTTAAATATTTTCTGGGTTGGTTTTTTTGGTGGGTTTTTGTTTGTATGGTGGTTTGGGGTTTTTTGTTTGTTTGCTTGTTTTGTTTTTTTTTTAACACTGAACTTATTGACCTGGAGTCCCATGCGAAGATGGAGGAAATAATAATTGACAAACATTTGAATAAAGGGATTAAGAACTAAGAAGGACCAGATTGTGAGAAGTGATGAAGGTGAGGATGAAGATGAGGACAAACAGGTGTTTTAATGTCAGTACTGACAAGTATGTGTGTGGGAACAGGAGTGAAAGAAATTATTTTAACTACAACTTCTGTGGTTTCTTAAAGGAAGATGGCAAGAATGCCACACGGAGGTGGGATAAAAAAGATGTGATGGATAAAACTGTGTTTGAAACAAGTTTGATTATGTGTAACTGTAAATGTTCAGATACCATGCACTGTTGTTAATCCGTGTTGACTTGTGAAGAGGAGTAGTACTGAAAATTTAAATGGCAACTCACCCCTGCCATACATTTTTAAGTACTTATACATAAAAGGAAACAATAAAATCAGGTGAGGGTGCTAGAACTATGGTAGAAAGTGACAAGAATGGTTATTGAAAAAGAGTGGTTACTGAGGAACAATTTAGGTTACTGTTCTATTATATTATCTTTTATGATATTATTTTACTATAATATACTGATAACCAGAAGGTAAGTATTAGTAAATTAAAGACTTCCAAAGCTGAAATTGCTTATGCATTTACAGAAAAGAATGACCACAGTCTTATTCCATAGCCTGGAGTAAATGGAGATTTGATGTTTCCAAATAAATAGTAGAAAATAATTTTTTTAAATATAAGCTTTGGATACTTATGCATAGCCAATACATAAAAAGCACAACCAAAGGACTCTTTCAGACAGCTGAGCTGTTGGGCATTTCCGTGTGATGTGTTTCTATACAGGCATATCTTGCATATTGGGCTGCTTTGTCATTTTGAGCACCTCTTCGGCCACCCTAAAGGGCCTTGCCAACTCTGTGTATTCGTGCGATCAATCAGTTATTTTATAAAGTAACTTCATAAGATGTGCGCTTTTTGTATGGATACACATTTTTTTACAGGCATCTGCATTTACAATCTCGTGTTTTCCACTAGGGTGTTTCATTATGGTGTATGACCTAAACCACATAACATTGTGAAAGAAAAAGATGGTATAATGGAATATATTTGAAAAACAATTGAACAGGTATATCTTTAAAATCATTTGTTTCATCCAATTAACTTGACAAAGACTCCTTTGAACCCATACCAAAGGGGTTTTTTTTCTCTTTCCCACAGCAATCTTAGTGAGCCTGTATATAATGTTCTTATAAAAATTCAAATGTAGTATCCTTCCTTTGTTATTTATAGGAAACTAAAAAAAAAAAAAAAAAAGTAATTTCCAACTAGCTGGGTTATCTTAGACACAAATTAAATTTGGACAGCTGACAAAATATCCTTGGAGAGCTCAGACACTTGCCAGTAGGATTAAAGAAAATCTGCTTTCCTCAGAAACTTAGTGAAGAAGATAGTGGGAAACTACAAGTCTGAAAATCAAAAATAGACTCTCTCGTGGAAAAAAAAAAGCCTGTTAACTTCCATTATTTCACCCACATATTACATTAATAGTGACTTATTTCAAGAAAATCTTTAATCGAATCGTTTAACGTTTTGAAAGACATGAGCTATTAAAAACATCATGGGTCTAAGTGAAAAAGGCTCAGACTACATTTCATAACCTAACCATCTTCATCTAAAGGCAGTTTGCTTTGAAGTCTAGATCCTGGCTACTCATGTGTTGAGTTACTAACAATGACTTTTTTCCCTTCTGTCCGTGATATGTGAAACAAGTGGTTGAATTGCACATTTTTTCCTTTTCTTAGAATCAATTGCTAGAGTTAATCAGGAAATTATTCAACTCGAGTGATACTATTTCTGAATTCTGTTACTTTTGTTAGGTAGATTAACCTTAATAATATCATTTTTTTCAGCATTGCTTGAGAATCAAAAGCAATGACAGCCATCTCAGTCACATGTTGTGAATAGACAGATCTGTTTCTGTGTCTGTGAAGAACATTGTCCTCGGTTTTCACTTTGTTGTGTTACTGCTAGAAACACCATATGCTTGAAAGCCTGAATGAAATATCATGAGAACAAAAATCTGCTGTATAGAACCATCCTCTGTTTTCTCTCCATTCATTGGATCTTCCTGAGGACAAGTGATAAATCCACTTTTTTTGGTGGATGCATACATTGGATGATTCAAACAGTGCCATGAAAAAAGGAGAACTTGAGTGCTGTAGGAGGCCAGATTGATTTCTTCAGGTTTTGCAGATTGCAGTGAGCACTTCAGAGAGTAGGTGGAAAACATGCTTTTGCTTTACACAGAATGAAGAAACAGGTGAACCCTCCCTTCATCATTCTGCCCTGATGATTGCTTATAAAGGGAGAGCTGCATACCTTTTTCTCCAGAAACATGTGACTTCTATATTGACTCAGAGCACACAATGCAGTTTAAAGTATGTTTAAGATTAAGAGAAATGCTACATCATTAATAGGTGTAAATAGCACAGCAATCTCTTGACAAAAAATCAGGAAAAATTACGATTTTTTTCATAAAGTTATACCTCTGATCACTCTAATAGCTTTTTTCACATTAATTCTTGAGAGGCTGGTGGGTATATTTTCAGATAAATGTCTTGAAATTACTATGAGCTTAAAATCAGTGTGATATAGACTTTCTTTAAGGGCTGTTTCTAGTAATGGAAAAGAACATACAAACAAGGAAAAGGTGTAAAAACATGTTTGATATTTTTCTCAGTGATGTTCTAATTAAAAATTTAGCCACCAAATCAAATTCTGGAACAATTTAAACCATACTGGTCTCAGTGAATCCTGGGGTTTTTTTGTAGTGGAAACTGATATGTACAAAACTTCAAGAACATTTTTAACTTCATTTTCAGCCATGCAAAGTTAAAATAACCTCCTAGAGTATAAGAAAATTCATCTGTGTAATATGAATATGAGTCCAAAATTAACTTCTTATGTATCTTATTAAACACTTCCACAGATAATCACTTACAAGTAAGAAGTACAAAAAAGTAATATTTGAACTGTTAAATATGATAAATAATTTTAGCACAATCATTCTGTGTCTAGTCGGTGTTCAGTGTGAGAGGAATTCTTCCTGATTCCCTTGACCAGGGATAGTGGCATTGGTTACATTCATATCTTGAGTGACAGCCGCAGGGAATACCTACAATAAACAGAAAAAACCCACAAGGTTCACTAATAATAGGATTTCTCTTATTTCATTGCTGCTTGAAGACAGATTATAGTGAGGGTATGGAGCAGGTTATTGCCATACTAAGTATGTAAGAATAGGTATTCAAGGTCAGGGAACCTAATATCCTCTGTCTATAAATGTACATAGTGAAAAGTGTAAGATCAAGAAAATATACCTAATACTTCCTCACAGTGTCCTCCAAGCTGTGTCCTCCAACCCACAAGGGTTTTCTAAGCAAAGTCAATTCCTGTAGAGACTTTAGCTCCAGTGTCCCAAGCTTTATGAGTTCCATAGATTAAAATATTGCAAGAATGTATTTCCAAATTTTTTTTCAGACATTTCACCTCCAGGCTTTACAAGATGCATATCTGGTTCTCACATGGAAATCCTTTTCTGATTATCTTCTGAATGCTTTGCTCACTTTTGTAGAGCAATATATTACTCTATAGAGTATTATACCAATATATACTAGTAGTAAATATGGTACTATACACTCTATAGAGTATATATTACTCTGCAGAGCAATATATCACAATAAATGTGATCATTTTTTCAGGGCTGAAGAGGTTTAGGCTGTTTTGATATTTCCTTGCCTGGATGTTCTTCCATACTTCTTTCTACTTTACTTCTATTCTTTTCCCAAATGCATTTTGTAATTTGCTAATGCAATAATTAAGACATAACTATGTGAATCAGTTTAAATTAATTCACACTGCATTTCATCTGTTTTCTACTGAACTGTCATGATTTTCCAAAATTCTTCCTTTATTCTTCACAGCAAATCTCAATCTTCATTTGTCTGAATACTATGAAGTCAGTAAAATTTGTACCTTTACATTCTTGCCCTCTTATCCATATAATTTATGAATAATTCTAATACTTAGACCATGCACGGATTTCTAAGAGATTTAGCTCTTCTTTGCTACCTTTTCTAAACTGCACAAAGGTTAACAACCAGGAAGGACAAGTAAAAAAACCCATTATTTAAAAGGAGAATGCAGTACTCATAGATGTATTATTGCTCAAGAATAAAAAGATAGAAAAACTGTAACTCAAAGTAAGATGGTTGATGTTTGACTGCTGTGTCTCTCTGTCCCTGCTTTAGAAAGACAGTGATTTATTTGTTTAGTTAGTATTCCAAATGCAGTAACAGCAGGTGGTCTGATGATTAGCCAAACTAATGAGCACTGCTGAGTAAAACAAAATATAGCCTAGCACTCAGTGTCATATTAATGCATCCATATATTTGTGAGTGTTAAATTTTATTTCGCATCTTTTATTTACAGTACTATAAATAGTTAGCAGAAAAGCGGCATAGAAATCAGATGTTCTGAACATGTCTCAAGGTGTGCATACAGCATTCTGCTTGCTTTCTGAAATCTTGCTCTAAAGGTTGATAGGCCAGCCCAGTCTACAAACAGGTAGCTGATGAGAACTTCATAGAAAATATTTTAATCTAAATTTGAGGGCCGACATTTGCTGAAGAATTATATAAGTAACTTGAAGAGAATGAGATATCACTTTTCCGAAGAATCCTGGTTTTTAGGGTGAGTCAGTTAGTGAAGTACATAGTGACAGCAGTGATAGCAGTGACAACCACAGTAATTTCTGGGGCAAAACACCTGAAGGAGTTAGGCAGGGAGTTTCTCCAGTCAGGGAAGCCCAAGAGAGACCTGGAAGGATCCAGCAGCTCCAATGAGCAAAGCTCACATGATGATGGTCTTGCCAGAGCAACAATGGGACATAGTACAAGATTTCCTGGGCTGATTCAGCCATCTGATTATTGCCCGCACAGATCAGCAGAGATGAGCTTGAGGAGAGAAATTCCAGGGCAATCAAGAAGGACTCGGGACACTAGGAGGACTGGTTGAAGGGACAGGAGCACTGGTGCTGTTTTCCTCAATTCCATGGGTAGCAGGGAAGAATGCTAAAAGAAACAGGAGAACTTGCCTGATCTTCATGGTTCAAAGACTGGTGCCGTAACTGAAATCTTGGCTTTTTCGATTATGGGGTGATTTATTTGGTATCAGGCCTGCTGGAGACAGATGGGGTTTGCCTGTCTAAAAGGCAGAAAAGGATTCCAGCCTGTGAGTAGGCAGAGCTGATTGAGAGGGCTTTAAACTTAAAGGGCTTTAAACTGGGTTAGAAGGGGGAAGGGGATAAGGGCAGACTCTCTAGAGATGAGCCTGGGGGTGACAGGCCAGAGTTGGGGGTGCAATGGACAGCCCAGCTGAAGTGCACCTACACCAATGCACGTGGATAACAAACAGGAGCTCTTCAGAAGGGACAGGCAGGGAAGCAGAGGTGGTGGGGTGGCTCTGTACATTAGGGAAGGTTTTGACTGCACGGAGCTCAAGGGCAGTGATGATAAGGTTGGGTGCCTATGGGTAAGGATCGGGGAAAGGCCAAGGCAGACATCCCAGGAAGAGTCTGTTACAGACCACCCAGCCAGGATAAAGGGGTCTCTCTGTAAGAGGTTGGCTGACATTTCCCTGTTGCTAGCCCTTGTTCTTGTTGGAGGCTTTAACTTGCAGGATGTCTGCTAGAAACTCAAAAATGCAGAGAAGAGACGGTCTAGGAGGTTCCTGGAGCATGTGGAAGAGAACATCCTGACACAGCAGGTAGGTGACCTGTCTTGGACCGGTGTCCTGGTAGATCTGCTGTTTACAAACAGAGAAGGGCTGGTGCGAGATGTCGTGGTCAGAGGATGTCTTGGGCATAGTGACAATGAAATGATAAGAGTTTTCAATACTTGGTGAAATAAGGAAGGGGATCAGCCAAACCTTGTGTGAGATTTCCAGAGGATGGACTTTGGCATATTCAAGAGACTGGTTCAAACAGTCTCTTGGGAAACAGTCCTTAATAACAAAGAGGTTCAGGAAAGCTAAGAAGGAAATCTTAAAGGCACAGAAGCAGGCTGTCCCAATGTGCCAAAAGGCAAATCATAGAAGACCAGCCTGGCTGAACAGGGAGTTTTCGCTTAGAGTTTACAATCCTTGGAAGAAGGGCAAGCAACTCAGGGAGAGTATAAGGATGTCATTAGGTCATGTAGAGAGAAAATCAGAAAGGCAAAAGCTCAGCTAAAAATCAATCTGGCCACTGCTACGAAATAAAATTTTTAAAATGGTGTTTTCGTAAACATTCGTAAACATTAACAAAAAAAGGTAGTCCAAAGAAAAACCTCCATTCTTTATTGGAAGGGAACATTGTCAACAAGGATGAGGAGAAGGCTGAGGTACTTAATGTCTTCTTTGTCTCAGTCTTTAAGCAGTTGTCCTTGGGGCAACCAGACTCTGAGCTGTTACACAGGGATGGGGAGCAGCACAAGACCTCCTGTAATCCAGGAAGAAGTAGTTAGTGACCTACAGTGTGACTTACAGCACACTTGACACTCACACATTCTGGGACCAGATGGGGTTCACTCAAGGGCACTGAGGGAGCTGGTAGAAGAGCTCAAAAAGCTACTGTCCATCATTTAACATCAGTCCTGGACAACCAGGAAGGTCTGGGATGACTAGAGTTTCACCAACATAACATTCATCCACAAGAAGGGTCAGAAGGGGAATCCTGGGAACTACAGGCCTGTCAGCCTGACCTTGATCCTCAGAAAGGTTATGGAACAGATCATCTTGAGTGAGATCACACAGCATGTACAAGACAACAAGGGAATCAAGTCCAGACAGCATTCATTTAAGAAAAACAGGTCCTTCCTTACCAACATGGTCTCCTTTTATGACCAGGTGACCTGTCTAGTGGATGGATGAAAGAAGAGTTGAGTGTAGTCTACCTGGACTTCATCAAAAACTTCAACATTGCCTTTCATGGAACCTTCCTGGAAAAGCTGGCAGCTCGTGGCTTGGGTGGATGCAATTTTTGCTTGGTTAAGAACTGGCTGCACAGCCAGGCCCAGAGAGTGGAGGTGAATGGTGCTGCATCCAGCTGGGGGCTGGTCACCAGTGATGTCCCCCAGGGATCAGTGCTGGAGTTGGTCCTGTTCAATATATTTATTGGTGATGTGTACAACCGGATCAAGTGCACCCTCGGTAGGTTCACAGATGACACTATATTGGGTGGAAGTGTTGACCTGCTGCAGGGCAGGAAGGCTCTGCAGAGGGATCTGGACAGGCTGGATCAATGGATTAAGGCCAGCTGTATGAGGTTCGATAAGACCAAGTGTCAGGTCCTGCTCTTGGGTCCCAACAACTGCATGCAGTGCTACAGGCTGGAGAAAGAGTGTCTGGAAAGTGGCCAGGCAGAAAAGGACCTGGGGGTGCTGGTCAACAAGGGCTGAACATGAGCCAGAAGTGTTCCCAGGTGGCTGAGAAGGCCAATGGCATCCTGGCCTGTATCAGCAATAGTGTGGCCAGCAGGACCAGGGCACCGATTGTTCTGTACTTTGCACTGGTGAGGCAACACCTGGAGTCCTGTGGTCATTTTGGGTCCCTCACTTCAAGAAGGACACTGAGGAGCTGGAGCATGTCCATGGGGTATTGCCATGGAGAAGGGTAATAGAGCTGGTGAAAGGTACAGAGAATAAGTCATATGAGGAGCAGCTGAAGGAGCTGGGATGTTTATTCTGGGGGAAAGGAGTCTCAGGGGAGACCTTTTCACTCTCTGCAACTCCCTGAAAGGAGGTTTTAGCCAGGTGAGGATCGGGCTCTTCTCCTAGGTGACTACTGACAGGAGAAGAGGACATGGCCTCAAGTTGTGCCATGAGAGGCTCAGGTTAACATCAGGAGGAATTTCTTCACTGAAAGAGTGGTTAAGCCTTGGAATGAACTGTCAACGGAAGCGGTGGAGTCACTATCCCTGGAAGTGTTTGAGAAGAGACTGGACATGGAACTTATTGCTATGGTTCAGTTGACAAGCTGGTGGTTGCTCAAATGTTGACTTCATGATTTTGGAGGACTTTTCCATCCTTAATAATTCTATTATTTTGTGATCCAGGCTCAATTCTACCAACTTCAGACAGATTTGTTTAAAGCCGTGCATGTCTGCTTTTTTTTTTGGACTTCATATCAGGTTTTAAATCAGTCTGTTATGTTCTAATAAGTAAATAAAACTCAGAAGAGTGTTAGTGATTAAAGGATTATGGTGTCATCGTGCTAATTAATTTGATTCGTAATATATCATTGCTTCCTGAACTCACTTTTTTCCTTAATGGCTATGTTCATGAAAAATGTTTATAAATAAAAAGATTATCTTCAAATCCATGCTTACTTTTCTAAGTATCAGAGAAGGTCCCTAAAGGTACATGGATTATAAAACCAGGGAGAGAAATTCTGAAACAAGTTGCCCATATGGCACAAATCTTCAGCTGCTCTGAGTCACTAGATGTTTGCCAGACCTCTTCACAGCAATTCTTTAACTGACAGATTAGAATTATTATTCCATTTACTGTTTTTCAGAAGCTTCCCCAATTCTGAATTTGGAGTTGGTGACCTGCAACAGACCTTCTGTTTTACATTCTGAATTTATTCTATAAGCTTGGACTAGTTAAAGGGAAGACAAAACCAGGGAATTATGAAGACAACACATCTTTCACATTCATCCACGTACTTCAGAGATAGGAGAACAGGTAAAAATATAATCCCCTATACATCTTACTATTATGACAGAATTTTGTTTTTCTAGTGTTGTAACACATGCTTCTTCAAATGGCAAGCAGCTGGGATTTTTTTGCATGAAAGATTTCAGTTCTACTTCCAGTTACAGAAGTGAACCTTCTCAGGAAGTGTTCACTTCTTTTGCTGCAAAAAGAGGCCCACAACACAGACTACAGAAACTTAGAGAGTGTCTGATGGGAGAAGTAAATTTTAAACTCCTTTGGCTGTTCTTAGAAGCTTCTATGGGAAAGCATTTAATAGAAATGCATCATTACTTGCCTAAATCATGACTTTTTTCTGTCTTTGTCCATTATTGAGACAGATGTCTGTGCACAGAACAGATTTTATTGGCATTTCACTTCCATTCTCCCATTTGCCAGTGGGAAATTTTAATTGAAGAAGTTTTGCTCTATCCCCAGACATCTCTCCTATCATCTTGTGGTGATGGGTTCATCCCAACATATCCTCAGGAACAATAGTAACACCAGGTAAGTAAATTTTTCTACCCTTTACACAGAATTCTCTAAAACACTTCAGTCTTTGAAACTGTGAAAAGAAAGAAAAACAAGAAGAAAGTAAGTACCCTAGCGTGTGCTAGTATATTACAAAAAGAAAGTAATGAAAGACACAGTAGCTCAGGGAGGTAGGGGGTGAAATCCATATGAATCCAGTTCCCACTGAAAGATATATTCAAATCCTAGTGTGGGGCTGGGTATCTAATAAAATGACCTGATATAGAGTAGTACAAAAGAAAGTATCAAAAAGCAATAAATTTGCAATCTCAATCTGAAGGCAATTGTATTAGTTACGGGAGCATAGAAAAAACTATCTGAAGCATATGAAAAATAAAAGTTTACCTCATATGACTTCATATTTTTCACTGCTATCCCTAATGCAAATGCAATTAGTATATGTTCATTTATTTGTCCGGATCTAGACATACAGCTCACATCTGTGCAGTCAGTTATGTCTGTAAAACAGCCTGGAACTGTAAAACAAATATCTCCTGTTTTTTGGGGGGCTGGGATTTTTTTGTGTGTTGTATAGTCATAAACTCCTTATATATAGGCAACATAAGAGTCTTTGAGCAGGCAGACAAACTGTTCTGTCATGGACTTTTGCTACAGCACACAACATATACATTCTCATAAATTTTAACTTCAGAATGCTTTACAAACTTAGCCAAATAATGTTTGGGGACAATTTCAGATGTCTTTGACTTTTAGGCATCTTGACTGGTTTGAAAATATTTATTTTTGCACAGTCTTCTGCTCTACTGGAAAAATGGCATGTGTTTGTGTAGGCACAAGCTTCAAGAGTGGAATAAGGAGCCAGGAAGATGCAAGGAGGATGATATATCTGTTGAAACTTAGGAGTGAAATTTGGATAAAGAATTATGTATACCAAACTGGGGCTTGTTTCAGCATGCGACTTGTATATTCAATATTTTAAAAAAGAGCAAAACCAGAAGACAATATCTGATGTTAAGACTTCAGTGGTACACAAATGGTGTAGGAATGTTCATAATGCATGTGACCCTTGAGAAAACTGTGTCAGCTTTTGAGCCATCCTGGGCACAACTTTTGGCACATGGGAATCTCCTAGTTTATTTAATTAACATCTATAAGATTCTGAAATTAATCAAATACATAATTAGGCAAAATGATACAAGGTTTTATAAATCTTTCTCAGCAGCCTGTCATATCCTGGAACACTGCCTGTGCTTTAAGTACTTAATGGCTGCATATTTCTCTTTTTTGTAGATTCTGTACCTTTGTCTTTAGTCAGGTATGATGAATTTTGCCTCACTGAAAATAAATATGTTTCCCCTGTGAAAACCTTAGTCATTAATGTGTAAAAGTTCTTATAACAGTTTAGTAAAATATTATCAATTTCTATGTCATCTACATTGATACTGTTATTCCTTTCAGGTTTAATAGACTGGATCAGATATACATATATACATCCTCTTCTGATGATGATGTAGGGAGCTAGCCTTTCTTGTTTGAGATTTATAAAATAGAAATTTACTTTCATTCTGGAATATATATATATCTTGATTTTTTGTATATTTTGACTGTAATTGCACTGCATTTCCACACTTATGCAAGTAGATTTTTCTGTAATAGCAGCATTGATGCTTCTTGAAACTGGTCTCTGTCTCTATTTTTTGAGGTCACAGTTTTTCCTTGGGTAAATATGTTTCAGAGAGAAACTTTAAATAGAAAAAGTACAACACGTGTTTCAGAAGGATGATTCACTCTAAAGCCAAAGTAGGGCATTCAGAAAGCTACAAATACTATCCCAGTTAATACAAAATGTTTTTTCAGAGAGTTTTAACTTTACTAGAAATCTATTTCATGAGTGCATTCTCTAGACACAGACACGCTGACACAAATGTCATGTGACTCAACTGTGAGAGGCCCAACAGGACACTGTCATTAAAATAATTGTGGGAAAAGGCCACTTGTAGTATTTGCAGATTTGCAGTGTTTTCAAGCTTTACAAATTTCAATTTGGTTGTGTACATTGCTGAAATTCTTGAAAAAGTGGGAATTTACGGTGTATTTACCAATTCACATACATGCGGTAATATAGCATAAAAACAATTCAAAACAAAACAAAACAAAATAAAATAAAACCAACAGAAACAGGAAACTGGCTAAAGGAGTGTACACAAAACAGTGCACTGGTTGCCACAGTATTAACCACTCTTACCAAACTTTTCCATAATCATTTGAGGACAGAGAGATAAAGCAGAAAGAGGGATGGAATTGCAGAATATCCTGGGTTGGAAGGGAACTGCAAGAACTGTCAAGTCTAATTCCTGGTCCGGAGGAGGACAAACCCAAGAATCACATCATGGGCCTAAAAGTGTAGTAAATTTGAGGAGTAGAGAAATCTGGTTTTTTGTGACACAAATTCAGTTCTGTTATGAATCAAGGGTTTTCTCTATTCTCTTATGTGATTAAGAACCATAGTTCTTCCTTCTAGGGCTTGTACAGCTATTAAAATAATATATATATGCAATATAGCTATAGGCCAATGTAAGTCAGTCCGAACAAAAAAGTTGAAAACTTAGCACAACCGTTACTTGTAAGATGAGCTTATGTTGTAAATAGAAATTCACACATGTTGCATTTTTGTAACCTTCTTGTAAAAAAATGAGGATTTGAATCAAGTAGTATTTTAATGAGACTCCTGTAAGAGTATATTGGTGATTACAGGATTAATGGACATGATTAATAAATTGAGATAAAATAGATTTTAGTACATTAAGCTACATCGTTTAAAAATTAATTAATAATAATTTCTTTTTAAAAACCTATTTATTTTATATTTTAGACTATGTAAAGACAAACACAAATCTCTTACCTTTCATAGGCTTATTAAAAATCGCCAGAGATAGTAATAGGTGTTTAAAATGTTGCACACAAGCACTTATTATGAAAAATTAATTTCTTCTTCTTTAGTATTATTAGAATAATTTAATGGGTGTATTTATGTTCTCCATGGTGTTAGTTATCATTATTAGGTAGTAATTGATCAATATGCTCTTGTCAGCAACATAATTTGTTTTATTCATTAAAGAATTACATTTGTTAAGGACACCATATTTCTCTGTCCTCTCTGACTAGATAAAGGGGGTTTTGCATTTCTGACATTTTTCAAAGACATGAGATCTGCAGGCAGATGCAGAGAGCAATTTCTTCCTTCTAGGGAGAGTTTATAAGACCTACATATGATCTTGATAAGAAAAAAACAGAGGCTATGGAAACAATATTTGGGAAGCCATAAACTCTGTTAATGGGTTTGCCATATACAAATTGTCAGAAGAACAGGGAGAAGAAGGGTTTTTTTCGTTGAAATATGTGGAGGTTCTTGCTTGAGGTGAAATAAAGCTCAAGATTAAGCAATCTTGTTCAGTCAATGGATTTTCCTAGCCACAAATTATTTTTATAAGAAAATTAAATTAAATACATCTATTTATACAGAATTTAGCTATGTGTTCTTTCTTTTCAGAAGATTTCTTAGTAGGATTTTGGTTTGGAAAAAGAAGTTTATCATTATTTATTAAGAGTACTGAATATCCTCAGTAATCCATTCAGTTGGCTTTGTTAAAAGGTCTTTGGTTTGTCTTCCTTAATTAAATAGTCCTGAATTGCTGGGCACTGTTCTCCTTCACTGTTTTCCAGGTAGAAATTTACCAAAAGAAATTATATTGCTGATCTTTGAACTAGATGAGGCAAAACCAGTCTTTGTTTCCATTCTGGGTTACTCATGAAGTAAGTAAACAATCACATTTATTGGCTGAAAATGGTTGTTTCTCTGCCAGAGTTGCTTACTCTCAGTCAGTGTACGAACAGAAAATTTCACTCTTAACTAAAAGTTCTGTAAGGCTCTTTTCCCCAGATCTTCAGTTGTTATGAAATGCTCAATTAACATTTTTTTACCACTCAGAAATTTCCAAACTTCTCTTTGACTCGTACTTCATCTAGATTGTTAATCTAGAACAGGAGAACAAATAATGGCTTGAAATATTTGCTGCTGCTGAAGGATCTGACATGTAATTTAGACATTTCATTCCAGTAAAAATCAGATATGTGGAACAAGATGAGAAAAAATGCAAGTCTAGCTTGCAGGTAAAAAATTGATTCCAAGGTGTACTTTAACCACGTTCTGAAGTTTTCAATTGCATTTCCATCATAATTCTCACATTAGTTTTATATTGGCCCAAAGGGGCCACAAGAATGCAAACAAATCTCTGATAAATCATAGCTTTGTGCCCTAGATTTACTGAAGCCAAAATGTGTGTAATCTTAGAATCCAGTTTTACCACAAGAAGCATCTTTCCCTTTTGTTATTTTGCATAGCTGTGCTAGCTTTGAGTTAATTTCTCCTGAGTTAATTTCTCTTGAGTTAATAGTAGTTATTATGGGTCTGTGTTTTGGATTTGTACTGGAAACAGGGTTGATAACCCAGGGATGTTTTTGTTACTGCTGAGCAGAGCTTACACAGAGCCAAGGCCGTTGCTGCTCCTCACCCACCCCACAATCGAGGAGGCTGGGGGTGCACAAGGAGCTGGGAGGGGATGCAGCTGGGACAGCTGACCACAACTGATCCAAGAGATTTCATACACTGTGTGGCATCATGCTCAGCATAGAAAGCTGATACGGAAGAAGGAAGGGAGGGACAGAGAGATGGTGCCTGTCTGCCTGAATCACCACTAGGTGTGAAGGCATCCTGCTTTCCTGGGGATGGCTGAACACCTGATGCCTGCCCATGTTTTGCTTTGCTTGAGTATGTAGGTTTTGTTTTTCCTATTAAACTGTCCTTATCTCAACCCGTGAGTTTTGTCACTTTTACTCTTCTGTTTCTCTCCCCCATGTCACTGGGGGAGACTGAGACAGTGGGGTGCTCAGTTGTTGGATAGGGTTAAACCACAACTAAACCTCATCTGTTCTTATTTCAGTTACATTTTAAGAGTTACTGAAATATTACTTGCCTGTGTTATTAAACAGAAAACAATATCTTTCTTGTTTATTATATGTAACTCAATGTAACAATCTCAAAGGTAAGATTTTACAGTGGTTCATTGAGCTGGGCTTTTGTATTCCTACAGACATGGCATGTCAACCACAAACTCATGTTAAATATGCCCAAGGCTTTCCACTCCATACAAGCTAGCAATGGCTGGTTTTTTTAACATTCATGTAACAGAGGCAGGTATTTTGTCTCACTTAAAAATTCTGAGCATCTAAGAAAACTACTGAAGCTCTTTAGATGCAAATTTCCTATCTTCAGGAAAAGGTAAGATATTTTAAAGTGCAGCTACTTTCAGAAACTTTTCCCTAAAGATTAGCTTAGCATAGGCAGGTGCCTGTGCACCGTGAGTTTTGTCACTTTTCATCTTTTTTTTCTTTAATGACATCTAGGAAATGTACTCATAGTACTGATCAATGGGTAACCTTTCCAATCAGTAGTCCATCAAGTTTAGCCGGGGATCTAAAAAATAAACGGTTTTCTGCATCTTAGGTAATCACTTGTGAGGAATAGCCAGGATTCTAAAAAGGCGGCAATATAGTTTTATTTAAAAACAATTTATTTACAAGTGATTAAATTTAGTATGGTAGTTATTAGAATTAATGCATTCGGAATAGGTTCCAAAATTAAAACTTAGGTTTCCTTTCATTATCCTTCTCCCATTGTGATTTTATCAGAGAACCAAATAATGCAATGCTTTATGAGAAATGGAGGTCCTCTTACTGCCAGTTTTCCAACTGAAAGATTACAGAAAAGCGAACTCTGGATGTCATGGATTAGATTTTTAAACGGATTTTAGGCTCTGAAAATAATCCAGGCATAAGCAGGTTTTATCCTCAACACTTAAGGCATTTGGTTATTCGCAGGAAGGATTTCTTCTTGGTAAAAATATGTATGTGGAAGCACAAACATTCTGTTAGGCCAGAGATGATGGCTTAAAAGGCCAGCATTGTGATTTATGTCTCCTGTCTTAGTGATATGCAAAATTTTTCTCATTGAAATCGCTACTGAAAAAGGATGGGGTATGTCTGACAATGTTGTGCAAGGATGTATTTGCAATCAGACTTACTGGTCCTGTCATGAGGGATGGAAATGTGAGAGCAGAGTTCCCACAGAGGAGAAGCGAGGACACAAGGGTGTTAATGTGTCCAGGAGACAGAGTGATCAGAGGAGCTGTCATGCATCACCTGCAAGGGATGCACAACCTGGGACCCATCTCAAATATTTACACACAAATAGAGGGGGCTCTGGGCATGAGAGGAAGACACCAGCAGTGAGTGCAGAGCAAGTGAGCTGACTTCAGAGGGATGAGAGTGACATGATGGTAGCACTCACAACTGCAGAGATACAGTGCAGAAGTACTGGTGCTGCTGGAATTGCGCAGGGTTGTCAAGGACAGACAAAGGGTGATCTATGCAAAGGGGTAGCTCAGAAGCATTGAACTTACCTGGGAAAGGTAAGCCTGTGGGTAAGGGTCAGGGAACAGAACTGCACCAGTGATTCAGGGGCAGACAAATGCAAGCAATTCAATGTCAAATTCTTGACCCAGATGACAGACAGATCAGCCAGGGAAGATGTTCTGTTGAACCTGGTACTCACAAGGAAGGCAGTTGAATGCCTGAAGGTTGAAGGCAGCCTTGACTGTGGTGACTGTAAGTCTCTGGAGCAATATAACCTGAGAGAAGTGACCAAGACAAACAATAGAATTTCACAAAGGTAACTACCCTGATTTTGAGAAAGGCAGTCTTTTGACCTGCTGTAGCGGGTTTGGTTCGTTAACCGGGCAGAAACACTAATTAAGTGTAGTGGTTTAGTTCGCATTTCTTACCTTCTGTGAGATAAGAGGTTTGAAGAAAGGCAAAGCAGGCTCAAACTTAAAGAATATGAAAGAAAGTTTATTACTAACAGAGTTAAGAGTAAAATAAAATAAGAGATTAAGACAAAAACCCCTTTTTCCTCCAACACCCCCCCCCTCCTACTTCCTCCAGCACAAATAATGACAAAACATGGAATTGTGGTCAGCATTCACAATCCTTAAAAGTCTCTCTCTGTTAATTTGAGGAAATAGAGGTCTCTTTTACGTCGCGTGGTTTTTCCCAAACTGCACCAGCTAACAGCCTTTATCTCTCTCGCAGGCTGCACACTGAATTCTCATCCCCCCCTTATGTTAAATGGATTAAAGAGGGAGAAAACAGTTTGATATTACAGTCCATACCACGGTCTGTAAAAAGCAGATTTAAGCTGCGCGCTAAAAAGCACGTCTCCGCCCTCTCTTCCCCGCCGCCATCTTTTCAGCTTCACTCACTTTTCTCCTTCTCTCTGACACCGAGGAAGCCATGATGAGGAAACCAATCCTCTTTTTCTCGGGTCTTGCGATGGAGAAAAGCTCGCTCCTGTTATGCTGCTTGCACTTGATGTTATTTTACAGTTCAGTATAGGCTGAGTTGGTTGTAGGAAAGCTCCGTCAGCTCCCGCCGCCTCCTCACGGTCATGTGGGGGGGTTCCTCAGCAGTCGCTTCAGACGGTCTCGGCTCTGCAGCAGCAGCTGCTGCCCACGGCTCCGAGGGGACTCTCCCAGAGCCGGGGCCCGTGCCAGCCGGGGCCGGGGCCCATGCCTGCCGGGGCCGGGGGAGGGGAGGCCCAGGGCCGCTCCAAAGAGCCCTGGCCAATTCCCCCCCCCCCAAACTCCCCGCCAGGAGGTTTAAGCAGAAGCAAAAAGGGACACTTCCTGTGTCTCCACTGGCTTAAATATGGAAATTTTGAGAAGCGTGACTGGTCAAGAGATCTGTCCATCAGACTCAGGGTCAACCCACGACACCTGCTCAAATACTTGCTTGGAAACTGCCCTTAGAGGAAACTTTGCCTTAGAGACAAAAGCTCTGAAGAGAACTGAGCTCACCCCTGGAACAGGACGAGATGAGGCTGATGATTCAGAGAAGTCCTGCAGAAAGGGCCTGAGGAACCTGGGACCAGCATGTTATCAGGACACAGTAGTGAACCCAAGTGGTTAAATAGCCTGCGCACCTGGGGCGGCACCACCAAGGGGAAGGATCCTGACACATCGTTAGTCATTGGTAAGACTGTCCTGATAGTCCAGGCTTGAGCTCCTGACACAGGATAGACCCTGACATACAAGAGTGAGTCTGGTCGAGGGTCCCCATGGCAGTGTAAAGGATATGCACAGCGATGTGGAGGGCACTGGACTGGTTCAACCTGAGGAAGATGAGGGGAATGGGAGACTTCACTACTTGTGATGTGTACAGTGCCACACATGTGGATAGGGGTAGGGTACAAAGGAAATGAAACCAAACTCTTTTTGGTGATATAGAGCAATAGAACAAGTATCAATATGCATAAATTGGAACTTAAGAACTTGTGAGGAGATAGGGTTTGGATTTGTTTCCTTTTTATTTTTTTCAGCAGAAGAGTGGTCAAGTACGGGAGTGAATCACTAGAGAAACTGTGGTGTCTCTGTGGTTTGAGGTGGATGCAGCACTGAGCAGTCTGGTCTAATTATACTTGCTTTGAACAGAGAAGATGCTTAGCAGTCCCTTACACACTCAATTACACAACCCTGCCATTCTCTGGCGATGTTGAAAGATCAGTTAATAAATTGAACAATTCATCCAAAAGTTATTGAAGGAGAGTTGTATTTCATAGCTGTCAATTATGTGTACTTCATGTTATACTTTGGTTAATAAGAGTTCTGTAAATTATGTCCAAGTGACAAAGTCCTTGAAAAAAAAGGCTAAATTCTACTTTAGAAAAAATGAAACAACACATCACCCTAATAAGATATATTAAGAATACATAAAAATATTTTTTCTGCCCTGTTCAATCTTTTCAACATAAATGTGTTTACTGTATGTGTTCAGTTAACAATGTGTCTGTCTTCAGTAAGAAACTACAGATACTATTAGTCACTAGAGGCATTTCAGAGCTACAGTCACATTGTTAAAATCACAAAACCAATGAAATCCTGAACAACATGAAGTTAACAATAGCTGTTTGGTTTCCCTTATGGGGCATCTAAAACTGCCATGTTCATGGGTGTTAAAAAAGTAAAAGAAGCTTGCAAGAGTGATTTCCTTCTGCATACATCACCACAAAACTCTGCTGGCCCAGAAGACCTTAGGCCCTTGCTTTGGTATTAAGTTTTTGCAGTCATTAAGAGTCTGATGCTCCATTATCAGTCTGATGTAAAGGATAAGGCCCCATAACTGGGAAGCATCATTCGAACAAAATGTTAAGAGGATTGTTTGCCCCTTCTCCTTACCTTTCTCTTCTTTTATATGAAATAAAAGTTGCCTTGATTTCCCAACTGGCAAGTGCTCTGTCACAGTGCTCATCTTAACAAATATCCTGCTCCGGTTCTGTGTGTGCATGTGCTCTGATCCCACATTCTCCCCTCTCCATAACCTGAATGTCAAGTTGGGCTGTTACAATGCCACAAATTGCCAGATCAACTTCTGCTCTTTCTGAGCTGTCTGAGTAGATGCTCTGGAGGGAATAAACAGAAGACAGACTGGTTGCTCCCTATGTTGTTAACATCATAACTGATTATACAGTTCCATGACAGTTTGCATTAACACCTTGATAGTGTTATAACAAGGAATCCACTTCTAGCAGAGCTGTTACAGTATTTAAATGTGGTCAAACAATCAGACTTCATCATTATGTAGCAATACTAGACTGCCTTCTTTTACAGTATATTACAAGTATGGATTGCAACATTGCCAGGTTTGGAGCACATATGCTTCCCCACAGTTCTAGCTGAGAAATTGTAAACTACCTATCAAGAGACAAATAAAAGTGGTCTCTCATTATGAGATATTACTGCCTGTAACCTGGAGATTGTAAAACACTTCCTTAATTTTAATTTTTGGTCTTGGTTGGGGGGAGAGATATGTTGGTTATAATTGTTTTGTTGGTTTTTTACATCAGAATGTTATGATATGAAAAAATAATCAGATAAAGAAAATACTTGCACTCTGACTAGCACTAAAAATTAGACAAATAACAGGATGGGATGATTTCCCATATCAGCTGGAGTCAATAATTTCATCCTTTCAGTTTGGAAAGGATAAAGAAAATACTTGCACTCTGACTAGCACTAAAAATTAGACAAATAACAGGATGGGATGATTTCCCATATCAGCTGGAGTCAATAATTTCATCCTTTCAGTTTGGAAAATGACAGTCTCAGGCTTCTTGTCAGTACTGACACAACGTTCACTATTACAGTCCTGGTGATCAAGGAAACTTTGGTGTAAAGTTGCATTGGGGAGCTGCAGAGATGTTTCCACTGAAAAATTAGCAGCAGAAGCAATTACTCTTTATAAAAACTATCAAGTCTAAAAGAAATCTGTTTTATTCAATCAAGTCTCAGAGATTTGTATTAAAATCAGAAGCTGAGTATTTTTCAGTATTGCAACCCCTAGGTTCTGATAAAAAGTTTTAGTTTGTTATGTTTTGTTGAAAACAAAAAATGATAATAGAATATTTTTTTTCAAAATATTAAGATGTTAGCTGAAGAGATTCTGCCAATTTTTCTCCCAAAAGGATAAAAAAAGCAATATGCATGTATCCTATAAAGAGCATGCAAAATAAAAAATATACATTAGAAAAA
>VZRV01003627.1:148970-203342 GCA_013398115.1 Falcunculus frontatus | reverse complement strand
GAAGGAAGGAAGGAAGGAAGGAAGGAAGGAAGGAAGGAAGGAAGGAAGTTTCCCCTAGGTTGCTCTGCAGTGAGAAAAGGCAAAAGGTGTAATTATTAATAGTTCCCGATAGATGGCTCCCGAAACACAGAGGTGACAGCAAGGCTGAGCACACGGATCAGATTAATTTCAAGAACAGAGATTCTATCATGTAAGCTGATAAAAACAAATGCTTTTCTTCTTTCTGAAAATATGCAAAAATTATTTTGTTTTATCACACTCTGGTCAGATCTGTAGTTACCTCAACCCTTCGTACCCCACATTGGCACCAAAAAAGGATCATTATGCTTTAACCCAGCCAGCACCTAGGTACAATGCAGCCACTCACTCACTCCCCTCACTTCCACTCCTCCAGCTTGATGGGGAGAAGAATCAGAAAAAAAAAGTAAAAAACCTTTGTGGGTTAGGATAATACAATTAATATTAGAACAGTTTAATACTTAAAACAAAGTATAATGATAATAGAAAAAGAAAACACAAGAAAAGCAAAGTGCAATTGCTTACCACATGCTGAGCGATGCTCAGCCTGTCCCTGGGCAGTGATTAGTCCTCTCTGTTCAACTCCTCCCAGTTTACATTCTAAGGATGACATTCTTTGGTGTGGAATACCCTGTAAGCCAGGTAGTGTCAGTTGCCCCAGCTGTGTTTCCCCACAGCTTCTTGTTCACCTCCTTGCTGATAGAGCATGGAAAGCTGAAAAGTCCTTGTCTTGGGGTAAGCACTACATAAAAACAACCAAAACATCAGTGTGTTATCGATATTATTCTCATATTAAATAGTGCTGCACCAGTTACTAAGAAGAAAATTAACTCTATCCCAGACAAAATAAGGACAGTCACCTTCTCCATCTCCTCCTCCATCTTCTCCTAATCTTCCAGCATTTTCTTCCATTGCCTCCTCCTTTCTTTCTGCTTCCACCTTCTTCCACTGCCTTATTCTATTCTACGTGTTCTGTGTCCTCCTCCTTTTCCTCTTACACCACCTTCTTCTACCACTTTCATCCTCTCCTTTCTTCTGTGGCCTTCTCCTCATGCTGCTTTCTTCCATTGCCTCCTGCTCTTCTTCCAACACCTTCTTCCATCAAGTCTTCCTTCTCCTTTTTTGCTGCCTTCTCACACTTTATCCCACCACCTTCTCCATTCCCTCTGCCTTCTTTTCCTCTGCCATCTTCTTCTGTCACCTGCATCATCACATCCTCCTTTTCTTCCACCAGCTTTTTCTGGTGTCTTCTTCCATCACTTACTTCACATTCTTCATCACTTCCTTCTTTCCTAATTCCAGTACCTTATTCCATTGCCTCCTTCTTCCGTCACACACTTCTGCTGTATTCTGTTACCTTTGCCCTCTCTTCCTTCACTGCTTTTTTCCACCACCTCCACTGCCTCCTCCTTCACTTCTTCTGTCACCTTTTTCCTTCACCTCCTCTGTTGTCTCTTGCTTCTTCCATTGCCTTCATCACCATTGTCTTCCATTGCCTCCTCAGTTGTTTCTTCCTTTTTTACTTCCACAGCCTCCTCCTACCCTTCCTTCACTATCTTCTTCCATAGCCTCCTTTTTCTCTTCTTCCAATGTTTTCTGCCACCTTCCTTAATTGCCTTGTCTGTAGCCTTCTTCTCTTCTTCCAACACTTTTTCTTTGCCTCCTCCATTTCCTCCTTCTTCTTTATTTTGTGGCTTTCTTCCTCTGCCTTTTTTTGTTCCCTCCTCCATTGCCTCCTCCTTCTATTTTTCTGCCTGCTTCTGTTGCCTTCATCTGCCACAGCCACCTTCCAACGCAAATGCCTTCCTTCTGCCACCTCCACCTTCTTCTGTCTTCTTCCACCACCATTTTTCCTTCCACCACTGCTGCCTTCGTGCACCTCCTGTCTCTGCTGTCTTCCTCCACTGCTTTCTGCTGCCACCACCTCCTGTCAATGCAGTCTGCTGTCACATTCCACCAGTGCCTCCTGTTGCTGCCTTCTGCCACCTCCCACTGCTGCCACTTTCCACTGCTGAATTAATCAGCCACTGCCTCCATATGCCGAAGCTGCCTTCTGTCTCACTGCCTTTACCACTGCATTTCACCACCGCACCCTTCCGTGACTTTCACTCTTTAGCCACTGTATTCCTCCACCTTTGGCCTCTGCCACCTTCCACTCCCTCCACCTGCCCTTATTCACCACATTCTTCTTCCAGCTTCTTCCGTCACCTACTCTGCCATCTCATCCATCATCTTCTTCTCTTCCACCACCTTCTTCTGCCACCTTTCTTACATCACTTCCTCTGTCACCTCCTCCTGCTTTGCTTCTGCTGCAACCCTTTGCAACTTCTTCTGTCACCTTCTCCATTGCCTCCTCCTTCTGCTCCTCCATGGCCTTCTTCTACTGCCTGCTGCCACTCCTTGCTTCTGCCACCTCTTCCACCATTTCCTCCTTCTCTTCTTCTACATTTCCAAGACATCCTAATGAAACTATTATTGGCAAGTCCAGTAATTGTAACTATAGTTGTAAATGGCTGTATAGAAATGTCTGTATCGGGTCATTGGCAAATGATCACATTGGAAAACTTGTATTTTTATGTATAATTATGAGAGAAGTGTAGCATTTTAACAGCATAAAGAAAGTAGGGGTTTTTCCCTAGTATATTGCTCAGTGGTATAGGTCCTAACTTTGCCTCTGACAGTAATCTTGTACTATTCCACTGATCCTTGAGTAAATAACGTCACCCTTCTATCTGTTTATTTTCCTGCCTTTTTTGTGTGTCTTAGCCATACATTCTGGAGATCTTAAGACAGGGACACTTTACATTAGTTATTTTCACTTTTTGCCCAGCATGAAAGAAATACAGTGGGATCTTTATAGCAAAAAGTAGTACTGAAGTTCAATATCCAGTGTAAGTGTCTATATACTTTGTGTTCTTTGACAGTCAAGAGACTATTTCATAGAATCACTGAATACTTTTTGCCTGAAGGAACATCCAGGGGATGGGGGTCTGTGGTCCAACCTCTAACTTAAAGCAACACCAGTTTATAACCTAGAAGAGGTTGCTCAGGGACTTACCCAGTTGAGAACTGGAAACCTCCAAGGAGGGAGATTCTGCAGTCTTTCTGGGCACTCTCTGTTCTAGCACAGCAGGACCCTCAAGGGCAAATTCCTTTCCTTTTATTTCTGCAACTCGTAACCATTCTCTCTTGTCATTATGGCATGCACTGTCTCTATTTCCCTACATCTGCCTTTTTTGGTAGTGAAAGGTTGGAATTACACCTCCCCTGGTCCCACCTGCCCTTAGCTTTCTTCTCTCCAAGCCGAATAATAACAGATCTCTTGTTTTTTCTTGTATGTCATGTGCCACCTAATCATCTTGGACACTTACCAACTTGTTGGCCATCTGCTGGAAATTCTCAGATATTTAACACTACTTTTGCATGGAGGGGAAGGTGTAGACAAACCTGGACTTTATTCAGCCCTTTACAATAGTCAGCTCTCCATAAGGAGCAGAAGGGGTTAGTTATCAAAGTCAGTCACACAGGTCAAGCAGAAAATGGATAAAAAAGCTTTTTGCTAATGACATAGTACATGTACTATTGACCTAGCAATGATAAAGAGTCTATGATCCATCTCGCCCTTAATTATTGAAGACAAGATAATTTTTTCACTAGTTTTACATAGTGCAAAAGAAATTTAACTATTTTTCCTAGCCTAGGAAGCAGGATAAGAATAATTTCGCATTTTTCCCAGAAATTTAAGTCATTGTAGAGTGCTGGTGCCCTGGAACAGAGTAAGTTTTTTATCTACAAATAATAATTATGGCTTCTTAGCATACTAGATTCTTTCTGTAGTGTGTGCTTGTTGACCAGTAACATTGGTGTTTGAAATGCATGAGAGAATGGGCAGGTCCAAGTCACAATTCTTTGGTAGTTGTGCAATCATTTTCATTAGTCAATATGATAAGAGTCAAATAATTTACTAGAGCCTGTTATTACTGTTGCTTGCACACAAAACTAAATCATTGAATGAAATGCACATCAAGCACCGTGTCCAGGAGATTTTCCTTGAAACGTATTGCAATTATTTAAAAATACATCCTCTTGGATGCACCAGCGTCTGAATGGGAGGAACACGTGTGTATTTTTCCTGCAGGTGCTTCAGGGGTACAGCTGTCTCTGAAGGAAAATGTAGGTGAGCCACCAGCTCACTTAGGGCAAGTGAAAAGTAGAGCTTTCAAAAAATGACGGCCTGGAAATACCGTTCCTTACTGAAATCAAGGACTAGATCAATTCCAGTGAAACACAACATAGAATCGTAGAATTATAGAATCATATAATCTAATAATATGAAGGGATTGGAATGGACCTTAAAGACCATGTAGTCCCAACCCCTTTTCATGCCCCACCATATCTCTGGGCCACTAGTTTGGCACTTTAGTTCTCATGCTACTCATACAGCCTCTTCTTATGCCTGTGACTGATCCCTCCTCATTAGCCAGTTGTCTTGCTTTAGACCAGAAAATGAATGTGGTATTGAAATGTTCTGTGTTTCAATACAATTTAAAGGTGAAACTTTAAGGATTTTGTGGACTTTGCACTTAGCATTGGTATCTCAGTTCCAGCAAAGCTGTAACATGTCATTTTACAGTTGTAGGGATAGAGGGGACTCTTCAGATGCAGCTGATAATTTATTATAGTCTGTAAATCTGCAGAGAGCTTAGAAAGACTTCCAGCAGGACAAATTTTCTAAACGTTTAATTAATCCAGAAAACTCTTCTGGTTTTGTGGTTTTTCACTGTTTCCTAAAATGCTTTATTAACTTTCTAAGGACTATGAATTAAAATTCAGACAATTGCTTTCTACTTACTATATATTATGTGAGATGGTACTAGTATGACACTCAAGAAAATTCTCTCAGGAGCGAGGCTATTCAAGAATAGAAGAAGTCTCACTTTAAAGATTATCACAGAGTATGGAGTCAGCCAGGCTTCCCCTGCAAGGGTCCTGTCTTGTCTGGGAGATCTCATGCAATGAAGCTCTTGCAGAGAGGTTCATTTTGAGTAAGCAATTAGTTATTTTTTATACTTTTTGGTGTAGATACCTGAGTAGGCATATGACATCAGTGCCTGCAAAAGTTGTCGCTGACTCCTGGTTTTCTGCAAAGTCAGTTCTTTATCACAGTTTCTTTGTCCTGCACCCACCAGGTTGTTTTTGGTTTTTTTTCTGAGAGGAACATGCTCTTTTAAATAAGACAGTTCCCAAGAGAATTCTGGCACTGCAAAAGACGTTTGCCAGTCAAATAGACAATAGATTTGCTAAAATATTCTTTGCTGTGGAAATCCTTTGCTATTGTTACCTGTCATTCTTCACTGCAGTGGCTAAAAATGATGGATGATGCCATCCATCTCTTGTGCAACACAAGTTAACATTTTCAGTAATGAGGTGGGCAGTTGGACAGAGTGCACCCTCAGCAATTTTGCCAATGATACAAAACTGGGAGGACTGATTGATACACCTGTTGAGAGAAATGGAACATCCTGTACATGGGAAAGAATAACCTTATGTATCAAAGTTGGAAAGCAGCTTTGCAAAAAAAAGAGGATGTGGGAGTCCTCAAGGAAAGGTGGAAGATTAGTCAGCACTATGCCCTTGCAGCAAATAAGTCCAACAGCATTTCTGACTGCACTAAGGAAAGTGTTCCCAGATCAAGGAAGTTATTACTTGTATTATGCACCAGCAAGATCACATCTGGGATATGTATTCAGTTCTGGACTCCCCAGCACAAGAATTAAATGGACATGCTGGTGTAAGTCCAGCGAAGGGTCACTAAGATCATGAAGGGACTGGAGCACCTTTCATAAGAGGAGAGGCTGAGAGATCTGGGATTGTTTAGCCTCAAAAAAGAAGGTTCAGGAAGAACCTTATTGATGGGTATGAATGTCTGAATGAAGAAAACAACATCAGCCTATTCTCAGTCGTGTAAGAGGCATAAATTCAATTCCAGAAAATTCTGTTTAAACATAATCCCCCTCATTTTTTACTGTAAGAGTAATGAAACAGGAACATGTTGCCCAGCTATGCTGTATAGTTCTTGAATATCTTCAGATACTGAGTGTCTTTGGAGGTGTTCCAAACCTGATTGAACACTGAGCAAGCTTCTTTAGCTGACTATGATTCAAGAGCAGAGGTCGGCCTAGACAATCTCCAGAGATTCCTTCCAACCTCAAGATATTTGCAATGATTCCAGAAATGGAATCTTGAAGCCAAGAAGTCTTAAATATTCTTTTAATTTTTGAGATGTTTGCATAAATAAATGAAAATTTCTAAATTGCCTCTCACACACCCAGAAAAGAGGAAGATACATTTTTCTGTACCAAGTAAGTTGACTCTTTGTATCTGCACTACATTCTAACTTTCCTTTTGGAAATTGCTGTAATGCTGCCTGTAGTGCACTGAAGTACGAGACATTAAAACCAATAAATTGTTCCATTAAACTGTATGGGCTTATGATTGAGGTCCTGCTCTCCTAGCACTCTTAATAAGTTGGAAGAAGCAAATCCTAGTCCTATTCTCATAGGAGTAGTTATATTACCTACTGAAACTACCAGGAATATATATTCCATTTACTGACTTTAAAGTCAACTAGGAGAGATTTTATGCACAATTTTAGCTGCAAGACTGTCATTTCTATCTCCATTATTCCTATAAGAAATGTCATAGAGCACTGCAAAGTAAAAACTTCACTTATCCTTGACCCTGTAGACATACAAGCTATCCTCAAATTTTGGAACCTATACCTATCCCAGCCCAGACTACTTCAAGTGATAGGTCCCCCTCAAATCCTAATGCTGGTTTTCTGGTTACTTCTCTTGAGGAAGCTAAACAGAAGAGACAGCTAAGTCTGTAATGGTTCCTTCTGAAATGTCTAAGCTTGTGTAAATTAATTGCTTGAAAAGACACAACCTATTATACAAATCCCACTTAACAACCATTAAAGCTAAATTAATTCTAAGCAGGGAGAGGAGTTTTCCTGTGGGCCACCATTAATTCACTAAGCAGCAGTCTCTTCCTTCACCTCTCTGTTTCTCGTGTGCATTTTTTTCCTCTTTATCTTGTTAAAATGCCTGAGGAAAATAAAAACAGTTGAAAGTGCTTTCCCACAGGGAACAGAGCTGTGAAGAATTCATCTCACTATTTCCTGAAGTCAATGTGTAGGAAACCAGGATGGGTTTGAAGGGAAGATTCTGTGGGAATAGATATGAAAGTTCCAGCTCAACCATTTTGATCCTTGCTATTCCCTATTTTTTTCACTGTATCTTCAAAAAGTCTTTTTGGGCAGTTCACTCCTGAACTACTGCATGAAAACAGTCTCTCAACATAAAGGTCTTTTAGTTGTGGAGGCAAAGTGAGCAAGATGAGTATTTGGCATGGGCTTCCAGAATCTAGAAGGCTACCGGTAAGCACTGAGCAGTTGACAGCTTTATCGTGGTATAATTGCTAAATGATAATAGTTTCAACAGCTGTGTCACAGACCAAATGTATTACACAATCTTATTCAGGTCATATTTATCCTAGTCCATGCAATTCCAGGTCCTAGAGTCTGTTTATGAGATTCTTTCGAGCTCCATGACTTGCTCAACAGGAGCACAGTGAAGGTTATTCATTAGACCTAATTGATGAAGAGACTTGAGCTCCTCTGCATCTACTGAACTTAGTGAAAAGTAAATCCTTCTCCTCTGGAATGCTTCTCACGATCTGCACACCACATAAGGAGAGCATCCCAGTCACAAAGTCTGATTGATACACCATCTTACAGACACAGACTACTGCTAGTACTGCTATGAATTCCACTGAAAAAAAGATTGGCACAGTTTTTGACATTTTCCCCTGTCCACCAAAGGACGCTATGTTTTCTTACAGAAGACAACAGTTTTAATTCAGTGCAATTTCAGTCTTCAGGATAGGAGTAATTTTAAGGTATAAAAAGCTGTATCAGCCCTAGCATGCATCCTTAGTTCCAAGGCTACTATTTAGAGCTAGTGTTTATTCTGTGCAGGTAAGTAGGCAACACTCTTAGAAGTCAGATGAAAAAGATAGAGAAAGACAATGCTTTGACACAAGCAGTTTGTGAAGGAGAGAAAACTTTCATTTCCAATTCTGCAGATGCAGGTCAGTTAACAGTGGAATCAAGCTCCAGGGTATTTATTATTCCTATCTCTCTCTGTCACTGTATTAAGAGCTAGTGCTCATGGGACTTGGAAATATCATTCTTATTGGACAGCACAAATCTGTACAGCTCTGTATTGATTTCAAGGTTCTATAATTGGGTTTATATGGTATTGTAACCCAACACGTCAGGCAGAACTTCTGTTATTTGGGGTCCATAGGAAGTCAGTGGCAGGAAGACGATACTTTAATCAGTTTGAGCAACACATTAATGCCTTTGGAATAAAAATACTCTGGATCATATCCTGTGATTTCAGAGCTCTTTCTTATTTGAGATGCTTTCACTGTTCGGGCTTTCACTTGATGTTATTCTAACCTTTTTAACACTAAGTATGATAATTATTATATATTTTATTGTGCAGCATACTGCAGCTTCAGGGCATACTGAAGGGCACTGCTATGATGTTTTATTGCAGTTGACAAAGAATGTGGTAGTATTTTGAGTGTGCTTGCCTTTGGAGTGTTCCCCTTACATTCTGTTACCCTTCTTATTTCCCCATTCCTGGATGCTAAAATGGATCTCTTTGTAACCATAAAAAACCCAAAATTTGAATCATGTGAATGATTCTGGATGCTCTCTGAGTAGGATGGTGTTCTACTGGAACAGAAACTCATGTGGGCTTCCTGCACAGCTGGGTATAAGTGGTCAAAAATTATCCTGGCTTGCCCATACTCTTGGCAGGACATGAAACAAAATCTGTTCCCAAAGCCATTTATACATGTTAACATAGGACTGAGCCTGATCACAGAAACTCCTAGTCCCAAGCCTGCAAAAGCCTTCTGATCCAGAGGCAGTTCATGGCAAGAGAGGGCCTAACTCACAAAGAAAAGTTTGTCTTGCTACAAAATCTTTATTTTAGAGCAACGTATTTTGCATAGTTGTGTTTCCATTTCTCCCAAAAAAATGCATCTGCATGGCAAAGTGCATGGCAAATGACTTTTTGGTGGAACTTACCACTTAGCACCACAGCTTTTTATTAGTAGTCTTAGGGACAACATGATTTTGTTAGGTAGTTTTCAATGTCATGCACACATAGCATGCATTTTACACTTGTAAAACTGAGAACAGAAATTGGCCGAGTAAACGAGTCGTTTACTGTAACTACTGCATATTATCAAGCTTTTGTCAGTGGTCAGTTCATTCTTTGTCCACTATTTATATGTTCCTACTGACTATATATAAATACTTTCTAAGAACAGCTTTCCTTTTTCTTTTCCCAGTTTTCTGCTAGTTTTTTTTACTGCATTTCTCAGAACAAGGTCTTTGATCTTCACTTGCTGACTCAGTGACTTACTGAGATTTTAAACAAGATGGGCTCATTCAGAGAATTCACAGAAAGCTGAAACTTATGAAATTATTCATATATACTGAATTATGCTATTGAGCCATTAAAAACTTTTGCTACAAGCTAGCCCCAGAGAGGAATGAGTTCAAGAAGCCAATAAAATCTTTGCTTTGGCTTTTGCTCAGTTGGCTTTCTGAAAGCCATTAAATCTTATGGTCATTTCACACATGTGCTCTGTGTACCTTCTGAATTGTCTGACTGACAAAGACAACTAAAACAGGGCTAAAGACCTTTGAAGGGAACATCAAATAAGGTTTACATTTATCCTGTCATTGATGTTACTTAAGAATCATTCTTTTGATGCCGTTGATTTCAACTGCAAGAGGAGAATTTGGCTTTCCCTGGACAAACACAGAAGAGAAGCTGACTTGGACCAAATAGTAGCAAAATATGAGCCCAGTGTATGTTGTCTCAGTTCTTCAGAGCTCAGGTATGACTGGTATCTTTTTCAGGCCTGAAATGAGAAGTTTTCATAGATTCCCACAGTTACGGGAGGTGTTTTTTTCACAAACTCACATCAATTTAAAAAAAAAGAAAAGTACTACTAGTAATAATAATAATAATAATAATAATAACAACAATTCTCACTTTAATCTGGAAAACTATAATGTAATAAAACAACCTATTATGTCTCTCAGTCAGACATCTCTGGCAAGAGGATCTGGCAGTCAGGCGGATAACATTATTGAGTCACTTCCCTTGGCTGAATATATTATTCTTAGTTCAGGTGAGCAGTCTGGTCAAGCTGATGTTAATGCCGGTGCAAAACACAAACTTTGATAGTGAATGCAGACTTTCTTTCCATGTTTCATTATTTTTAAAGCATGAAAAGATTACAAAGACAATATCCTTGTTTACAGAAAGAGATCATGGTCTTCAGGGGCAATGTACTTACATATTCACATACCTGCTCACAGGTATGTAGCTGTGCACAGCTGCAGCTCTTCTGGGGAACTGTCGGAGGCATCGTGTCTCAGGAAACAAAAATTGGCACTGTCAAGGCACAAGATTTGCATCCAGTAGTGACCAGCAGCAGTAGATCTTAACTACGAAGAACAAAAAAAACCCAAAAAACCAACCAACCAAAAAGCTCCAAACCACCAAACCAGAACATAAAGAGTTACAGGATTTCTAAACTTATTTCTTTGATAAGCGGTGGCTTTGATTAACACATGTGAAGGGTTTAAGAAACAGAACTACGAAAGAGTTAAAAGAGACAAAGCCCGTGATTTTCTGGATGAAAGTCATCTTTTATCCAGGATGAGAGAAAAGTTGCAGGGCATCTAGTAACTTTCCCTTTGAGAAAGTAATTCTTTAGGTGTTTAATCTGAGGCTTCTTGCATCTCCTTCCAAAGCACCAGGTACTGGCCTCAAGGCCAGTCTATTACTTCTGTGTTATCCTTGGCAGGAGATGAACTTTTTTTTGGTTGGCTGTAGGTTTGGAAAGAAGTGGAAAAAACATGCATTTGCTTCTTTTACCTTCCTAATTACAGCAAAAATATACTGTCTTTACTGGCAGCTTAGGTGTCAAACTTGAGTTAAAGACAAATAAAGGCCCAGCATATTTTGCTGTAAAATTGCATTTATTCTTGCCATAGTTATCTGGATATCCCATGTTCAGTTTGCAGGGAAGGAAGATGAAAACTATCATGTTGCACTTTAGATCCTTTAACCCAGGGGATGTTCTGAAAACACCTGTATTTTGAAACTCTTCAAAGCTCCAGACATCACTGCTAGGAATATTTTATGAATTCCAGAACTCCATGCACTCTAGCATTGGTAGTTTGCAATTGCCTGGTCCCAGGGGATTAAAGGCGTTCATCAGAAACAAAAGGATCATTTGATGCCTTAGGTTTTCTTGCCAAGTGAAACAGAGAGACCTCACTTAAAATTAATTTTAAGCACATCACTAATGGGATATTCTCCTGGTAGCTTCAATATTTGTTTTCTTAATAGCTACTTTCTGGAGCCAAGATAACTATCATATTTTTTATGCAGGGTTGTGCATTGAGGAGACTGTGCCTCCATATCTTTGGCAAAGTATGTTTCCCCATGCGTATTGACGTAGCTCTTCATTCCTGCTGCTGCTGCCTTCATTCGGGATGGTATGCTTAAAAATGAAAATTTGAGAATAGCTGTTTACTCCCTCTAATCCCTGCAGCATATCAACTAGACTGAAAGTGCCACGTGATTGATTCCCACAGTCCCCTTGTGCTATAATTCAGAAGTATCAGGAAAGAACGGTACTGTATCCCCAAACTCCTCTTTCTTTTTGTTCGGTAGCATTTTCCAGCCTCAACAGGGTGAAAGAGGGATGCACAGCAATCAGGAAGATTTTTGCCACAAGCTCATCTGAAAAAAGTCTGAGAAGGTCCCAAGCTTAATTTTTTTGCCTTGCTTGATTGCTCTTTATAGCTCAGCAGAAACAAGAAGCCAGCCCTGACTTCCAAGACCTGGGTGCTGGCTATCATTTTTCACACTTAGGCAATTCTTAATCAAGGCAGAGTAAGGTGCAAAGAGACAGGGGATCAGAGAAGGAGCATTTTAATGAAACGTTGAAGCATTGATAAAATACTGGCATTGATGAAATAAAGTTTGCAGCAGTGGGTTCCAAAAAGAATCAAAAGCAAGGGACAAGGCGGGACTGCATGGGTGTCCTATGGATATGTTACAGGGTCAGAATATCTAGGATTGTTGGGAATCTGCTGCAGGCCTTAATTAATATAAAGTATTATTATAAATGAATACAGAGTCTTAATTAATTAATTAATCAGACTGCCAGCTTAAATTAATATAGAATATTTATTATTTTTGTGGTACATTCTAGTGATTGTTCCTTAGCAGGAGCGTCCCAAACAACCAAAATGAAAAACGCAGCCTTGTATGAAAAAAAATCTTCTCAACCAACCACTGCCTTGGTGCAGTGCATGAAAGAGCTGGTGACCAAATGAGGCTGTGCAGAATGCTGTGATACAGGAATATATGTTTGTTACATGAATATGGTTATGAGTCTGTAATGAAAGACCAAAAGAAGAGTTTGTATTGAGAAGAAAAAGAAGCAACAATAAAGTAGTTTGAAGGTTAGCCTTAAATAAATGGAGTGCAAGAAATCTTGCATTATATTTCTGCTCTGGTCACTTGCTTGTTTGATCTGCAGCCATCACAGAACTACAGGGTTCCTCAGTTTGTCCACCTGTAAAAATTTGCATGTGTAATATTGTGTGTGCACTGTGGTGCCCTTCTACTGCTTAGCTTTGCACCAAACCTGGCTGGCCTGACAAATAAGGTGGCAGTCTACTTATACCTTAAGTTCTGCCAAATTTTTGCTTTTAATCTTTCCTTTCCCATAGATCTTTCTATACATGATTCTTAACAGTTAGAGGCATAATAAACCTTTTTTGGATTGTTTCCTTTTGGAGAACGTAGTTTGATTACACTGAATTCAAGTTTTGCAGCAATTGAAAATACACAGAATATAGGTCTGAATATATTATACTAATGTAACTTCTTGAAGGTCCAGTGACTGAAAGGCAGCTGTCATAAAGCCATATAACTGGTATTTTCTACCAGCGATTGCCTAGCTTTTTTTACTGTCTTTATGTACTTCAGTTGCTTAAAAATCTTTTTATGTACCTTTATTGATGCTGATATGTGTTCATTATACTTTGATGTCAGTGCCTGTGTTTTGGTATTCCTGCCTATTGAGTATTCATTACTCGACCCAATAAAGCTGTAAGATTACCACTTAAAAAGTGAGTTAGAGTCAGCTGCCATAAATCTGTTTGTGATCCCCAGAATGTGAGCACAATCAATCAGCAGTTCCAGCCAGCAGACTTTAATGAATCATATGCTTTGGTCTACTTTTGGTGGTTGTATAAGATACACTAATCAACAATCCATGCATGTTTAGAAAATACTAGAATCAGTCAGCCTTTGCTTTGAGATTTTAATTTTTCACATTGCTTTGATGATTATAACATCATTTGGTATAGAGGGTGGTTTGCTCATCATGGTCTGATGATTTGCTTATGATTTAATCAAGCACTAAATTCAGAGAGGAATGTGACTGCATCTGGCTTCCCTTACTATTTTTAAAGAGATGGGGGGCAGTCAGTATTCCAGGAACATGACAGCTTTGTAATCATAGTGCTTATATTTAAGTTTTTTGTAAAGAGGTTCATTATGTGAAGTGTTTATGCTAAGGATGATTATGAAATCAGTGGTGAATAAGGGACTGCCATTCCCGTTTATGAAGACTTAATGGGACCCTGGACCACTCTTGCAATGCCCAGCACAGCAGAGTATCAAGACAGTGGCAAGGTGGTCTCCTGAAAAACTTCATATGCCATTTGAGGAGCTGGAAGTGTAAGGTGTCTGCTCAGAGGAGATTGATTTCAGTGACTACTGTCAGAGAGAAAAGCACCCTGGCCTGACTCATATAGAGAGAAACGTGCCTTAAGGTCCTACAAGAATCTACAATATCAGTATACAAGTTTTAAAATCCTTTTCAAAGTATTGGGAAAGGGGGTTTCTGTGTTTGCATGAAATTTAAGAGTAATATGAGATTGTTCACAAAAAATCAATGGTAATCTCTGCATATAGAGCTGTCTAGAAGATATGCAAATGATGAAAAAGAAATTTACTTTATAAGATTTTTGTTGAAAGAGGTTGCAATGTAATGTTGGCTTTCTGACTGTTCATCACTTGCCACTGTACCTTCCATGTTCCTTATTTATTATCCTATTTAATACTTAATCTATGCCCAGTCTCCAGTGCATGTAGCAGCTAAAGTCCGGACATCATTGATCATTTTTGAATTACGTGGTTCCAGAAGTAATTTTCTGACTAATTATCACTACTTTGGCTTCACCCATCAGGTGTGATCTAACTAAAATTTCTATCTTATCAAGATAAGCAAGACTGAAACATCCTTTCCTAATTCTCATGAACAAGCTGTGACATGTAAAATGTTACACATGATGCTGCTCTGACTGACATTAACATTCTCTGACAGAGTCTGTAGAAATGGATGGGCACCTGTGGTCTAACATATTGCCTTAAAACATATCTTAAAATGGAATATTGCTATGATACCAGACCGATGGACATGGGTGTCTGAGGCTCATATCTATCCTGATTGTTCTACGAATCACTACCTCCCACCAGACTCATTATGTTGTATTATTGTAAGAGCTTTTCAGGTAGCAAATCTACTATGATAAATGTCTGTGTGAAGATGGCAACTTCTTGTTGAATAGACTTGTTCCCTATATATATCCCTTTCATCCCTGTTTTTACTGATACATCTCTTTTTGCTAGTTTTATCTCTATTTATCTTTCAAAGCCTGAAGAGAGCAATGAGAAGACTTGCAAATTGTGATGATATGCTTTCTTTCATGTTGTCAGTCTTTTGGACCTAGTAGACAATCACTTACTGCAGAAAATAAATAGAATTCCCTGGGAGTTTTTACAAGAATGGGACTGAGATGGTACATTTGTAAAGGAAGAAAGGGAATTAGTCACTTAGTGTAACTTAATAGAGTTAGTAGGTAGACATCCTGAAGCCTCAGGCCACAAGTTGTAAACTTTTTCCTAGATATGCTGAGCTTTTTATCTACTTAGGTAAAGGGAGGTTCCACAGCTGGTTCACAGTGGAAGATAAGGAAGCAAGGAAGGTCACTACCTCTGTCAGCAGAGGCTGCAACCTTAGAGATAGGAAGAGAAACAGTCTGCCCAGAGAGAGTGAAGAGAACCAGCAGAGAACAAGAAGACCCTAGATACTAATACAAATATTGAAAAAAACTGTCACATGAGGGGTGGGAAACTTTGTGTGTAACAGCATAATTCCTATGGAGTCCTTTGGGGTACTCAGCTTGAGCCAATCCTATTGTTGTACCACTCAAATATTAAATTATTTCTTCCTGGTATCAGACATCTCCGACTCTGCTGTGGGAAACCTAGGGCAAAGACATTTCTTTAACACATTTACATAGATGCCAGGGAGCATCCTAATTTGTTCTGCAGAATTTTGTTGCTTGTGGCAATAGAAAGGAAACTCAGTTTGGCTCTGACTCCAGATTGTATTTCAAGGGATGACATCTAAACTGAAATTTTAGAAAAAGAACTATTTTGAAATTTTGAAAAGAACTATTTTGACTATTCTTTCACCTAAAGCTTAAGCTTGGTACTTCATTAATTTTTTGTGCAATTAGAATATAACAAAGCTTTATGAACTATAGGTCAAACAATCAATTGTTTTCAATATTGGTTAATGTATCATACTACCAATACATATTGCCCTTTGCAGAGTCCAAGAGAGAAGTCCTTACCTTTGCAACCCATTCTGCCTGGGAATGGTAAAAGCAAAAGAAGAGCACTCTAGAAGTCTTTTCACAAGAATGACATAGGTTTGCAGAATCACAGAATCACAGAATCACGGAATTACAGAATCACAGAATCACAGAATCACAGAACAGGTCCGTTTGGAAGGGACAGCAGTGGGTCATTTGGTCAAAACCCCCTCCTTAAGCCGAGTCATCCTAGAGCACATAGCACAGGATTGCATCCAGATAGTTTTTGAATATCTCCAGTGAGGGAGATTCCACAACCTCTCTGGGCAATCTGTTCCAGTGCTTGGTCACCTGCACAGCAAAAACATTCTTTCTCATATTCAGGTGAAACTCTCTCTGCAGTGAGCTCACTCTTGGACAGGTCTAGTAGTGGAAATTACCCATTTTGTTCCTGCCCATACAAGCTTCTAATAGACAAAAAGAAGTGCAGAGGTTCCTCTTTTTTTGTTTTGTTTTGTTCAAATTTCATGATTCATGCCTGAAAACTTTCCCACATATGGTGAATTTTCTATACCTTGTGGTGAAAACTGCTCCATCTGTGAGAGAGCACAGGGAGAGTGCTGACAGGAAGTAGCTATCTGTTTACTGTCACTTTTGGCAGTGTAGATTATAAGGGTCTCTGAGCCCTGCAAGGAATATTTTTGCAGTTTTCTCAACTATGACCAACAAAAGAATGAGTAACCAAATCAGCAGAACTAAATAAAAAGAGCAATACTGGCAAGCATTGCCACTATTGCAAATGGCCTCAAGTTGCATCAAGGGAGGTTTAGACTAGATATTAGGAAAGAAAAAACTTCACCATAAAAGTTGTAAAGCACTGGAACAGATTTCTCATGGAAGTGGTGAAGTCACCACCCCTGGAAGTGTTCAAAAAATGTGTGGAAATGGCATTTGAGGACGTGTTTTAATGGTCAATATGGTGGTGGCTCTGGGTTGGACTTGTTCTAAAAGGTCTTTTCCAACCTTTATGTTTCTGTGACCCTATGATTCTAAGAACTAGGATTTTGAACATGATAACTGACAATATGAGGTGATTGCAGAATATGGGACAGCAGCAAGGAACGGCAGTCTTTTCCCTGTGGCCTCTCTTCAGGGAAAATATCTTTTTTCTACCATGGTTTCTATGTAAGTTTGCATCAGAACTGCTTCTGATAGGGAGCTGAAGCAACACATGTTGCTTCTCACAAGGTCAGCAGTGAGCAACTGACCATTCTTAGTGTGTGATGTTCAGCTTGGTGCCACCCTCATCACTCAAAAAATGGATACATGTTCTTCTCAAGTGCCTCATCATTGTTGGATGAGCTACTGTGTGAAAATGGCAGCAGGCTGACTCCAGAAAGACTGAGCTTTCTTGGCATCTTAGATGCCTTCTAGTCAGTACTGGAAGTGGAATGTGTTGAGAAAAAGCAGTTGCAGTGTGTCAGTGAATCGTCTACATGGAACTGCAGATCTAGGCCAACAATCCAGAATCTAGTGTTCAATTTGATACAGAGTAACACAAATCATATGTGGAAAAACCCTAAACCATGAGGATTACTCCATGTCTTCAATGTTACAGCATTGTTCTCTACAGTACACTTCCTATTAATTTTTTCAGTACTGCTGATTGCTGTTTATTGACTTGCAAGGATTTAAGTATTAGGTTAAATTTCCATTCTTTACTCATCTCTGCCCGATCCCAAAGGCTGGTGATTGCAGCTATGCTCTTTTTTAATTCCTTTAAGTTATTCCTATGATGTGCAGAGTTCAGCTCTATTATGTTATTAATTAAATGTCTTCAGTTACTCAGCAACACCACAGTAGTGTATAGCATTTTGTAAATGAATTCTTGTCCTGGTTTCATATGGGAAAGAATTCATTTTCCTCTTAGTAGCTGGCACAGTGCTGTGTTTTGGATTTATATGAGAAAAACACTGATAGCACACTGAGGTTTCAGTCGTTGCTATGTGGTGTTTACTCTAAATCAAAAACTTTTCAGTTGCACAGGAGACTGGGAGGGAGCATGGCCAGGACAGCTAACCTGAATTGGCCAAAGGGATATTCCACACCATAGAATGTCATGTTCAGCATATAAACTGGGGAGAGCCAGCCAGGAGCTGTTGATTGCTGCCCAGGGATGGGTGGGGCATCTGTCAGCAAGAGGTGAATGACTGTATTGTGCATCACTTGTAGTATTATTATATTTCATTTTGTTTCAGTTATAAAACTTTTCCTGTCTCGTTTTTTCTTGATGCACCTCCCCCAGCGGGAAGGTGGGGCCAAGGCAGCTGGGGTGTGAGAGAGCAGCTCTCATTGCTGGCTGGGGTTAAACCACAATAATTTTGTGTGTTGAACACATCCTGCTTTCATACCTTCTGTGGTGAATATAAAACCTAATGTTTCCCAGTTCAGTCCTTGTGAAATGAAAACAGTTGCTAAGGTAGTCAATTAAAAAGGAGCTTAAAATAGGAAAAGATAGCATTTTTAGGACAGGAATATTTTTAAGTTTTTTTCTTTTCATTTTCTCTTCCTTTTTTTATCTGGTTTTGGTTTTCTGAAAAGGTATCTCTCTTCAGAGATGAATGAAATCAAGCTAAAGAACAATATTTTGTTCAATTTCAGCCTATTTCTGTAGGGATTTTGAACAGAACTATTGCATCATTGAATGACTTGAGGTAAAGAGGAATGACTCTTACTGCCCTGTTTTTATTGTATAAGCTGAATGCTATGAAAATAGTAACTGCTTGGTGCTGACACTAAAAAAAGTGTTTAAAATCATCACCCTTTTTATTTACCTCTAATTCATCTTAGGGTATTACTAAAATTATCAGATTCCATTTTGATTATGGCATCACAATGATATTTTTTATTCTTACCCTGATTCTGTAGAGTTTCCTTTCAACAATATTAGTGTCCCTACATGTTGCTGGCAGAGTTTTCTGTTTAGTTGTGATGTGTATTAGCACCATCCTTTACAACTTGTCTCTATTCTTCTTTAACTAGAATATTCTCCAAGTTCATAAATTATATATATGTATTTTTTAAAGCCTAGAGGTTATCAGCTATAAGAGATTTTAATTTAAATTTATTATGGTCATAGTGGTCCCTTCATGCAAATGACCTCCTTATGCATAGCCCAAAACCTTTAGCAGTGATAGACTACACCATGCTACATGGGATATTAAAAAAAAAATAATATTAATGGATTGGATTCTTAGTAGTGCTGTTGCAGTTTACATCACTGAAGCTGTTACCAAGGGCCTTTTCAGATATCTTTAAAGGTAAATTCACACATGTTTTATATGACAGCTTTTTAATACAAGTTTTTCTTCACTTTGCTTTAAAGATGCCTATTTCTGGAAATCTCACTGGAAGTTTCTTAAGCATTCTTTACTGTTTATATTACAGTATTTTTGGCTATAGATTGCTTTTAAGCACACAACTGTACTGTAATGTTGAGGGAGAACAGGTTGTTTGACTTTCAGATTTGCTTTTTTATTAGCTTTTATTTAGCTCTCAGGAGAAGTATTTTCAGATACTCTATTTACTCTGTTTGACCTGTTCTGACTTAAGTAGAAGTTTTTGTCAGAAAGAGCCAAAATTTGTTCACCTTTAATTACAGCTTATATCATGCTGCCAGAACTTTGTGTCAGTTGAATTGAAAAACTTCACTTTTCAGTTTGGGAAGATTAAATGACTGAACGGAGACTAATGGAGAGAATCAAGGGTTGTATCTCTATAGCCCACATTGCATAGGTAGTTGGAGTACTTAGATCTAATCCAGTTTTTAGTTAAATATGAGAGTACAATCTGAATTGAAGTACCTTGCCGAGATGTCCATTCTAGGTATTTTCTGTAAATATCTACCTTTATATAACATTACAAACAGTGAAGGATGTTTGAGAATCTGAATGAAGCCTCTTTAACAGCAGCACAACCAACCAAAGAATTTTGTTTCCTAGAAGTCAATTTCATTCATGCCAACAAATGGCAAAAAAAGATTGAGAATTTGTTTATGTCTTCATAGATTTAGGTTTGACTGAAGTCAGTGGAAAAACTCATGACTTTTAGGGAAGTCAGTATTTCAAGATAACATTTAGTCAAATTAGTCAGATTTTTAAGACCACGAGGAACTAATGAAATCTTTTGTGGTCTACTCCAAAATGCAGACTGTAAAATTTAATTCCTTGATATCTTCTGTTCTGATTGATTCCCTGAATCTGTTCTGATTGCTCTTACAAATATATTTAGTTGAAACTTGAGAAGTATTTTAGCTGTTGCACAAGAATGAATAACATCTAGACCCCTGTCTGAATTGTGTGGGCTCTGCAAGGAGACAGGACAGGAATAAAAGTTGTAAAGGCATAATTTTGTCTTTGAGGTAAATAGATCTGACTCTGAATAAACACAGCAATCAAATCTGTTGAGTAGGAAGGTGCCATTTTTATGTAATCACTTTTGGAATAGAACTTCTAATATTCTATCCTGTCATCTAGTTTTTAGTTAAGTGAATACAATCTGACTTTAAGTACCTAATGTCCATTTAAAGTCTTTTCTGTAAAATAATACATTCAGCATTCCCACTTGAACTTTCAATATAAACCCGAGTGCTCTCATATCTCCTTGTTCGTACAGTAGCAATTTAAATTTTACTGTCAACTTTTTTAGGGTTTCACAACTTCAGCACTGTCATCTCTTCCTAAACACTTCTCAAGACTTTGCATCTCTTGAGCCTAATGTGAAGTGTGTATCTTTCTTCTTCCCTTATCCCTTTATTTGGCTTGCTCTGTTTTTTGTTTGCCCACTGAAGATGCACATTGTCTTTTAAACAACGTGATTCATGCAGAACAACAAACTGCCATTGAGATTGAGAGCACTGTGTTCTTACAGAACTCTTTGCACTTGCCTTCTCTGATCTGTGTGCCTTAGATCAGAAGTTAAAAACCTGAGTGCACCACTGCATGCAATTCTTCCTCTTTCCCACTACGTTTGACAGGTAGAAACTGTTTATATTTAACTTTGGGCATTTATTTTGTTCAAGCATACAACTCTCAAAGAGATACTGTATTCCTCTTTGAAATCTGCGTATCTGCCTCATTTCTCTACACTTGGTTGACTTCACCTGTTCTCTATTAACTGCAACATTAACTGATTTTATGTGGTCTAATTTGCATAAACTCTCAGTGGCGTTTTAGCTTTCCCCTCACAAAATCAAACATAAAACTCTTGTCCATATCTTCTAGTCTGTTTTCAAGCTTTCACATGGACCCCAATCAATTTCCTTACTCCTAACTTCGCCAATACATGCAGCGATAATGGGGTGAATTTTCTCTAGTTTTCTGGCAGTGCAACTCTTACTAGGAATTGAAAGATCCTTTGTTCTGTAGTTGATGAGTTTCAGCACAGAAACCAATTTTAACACCTCCTACCTTCACTATAAACAGCCCAAAACTTTTCTGCACCAAATATCAAATCAGGATTTTTTTTAAAAAAAAATTAGAAAATTAGTCAGTGGCTTAGTTAGCAAAAATATTAAAATTTTCCCTGTATTTATTTTCCAGAAAATTCTCACAAAAGTTTGGATTCGGTTGGTGTTGGTTTAGTTTTTGGTGTGAAATTTCAAATGCATACAGTGAATTTGTTTTCAACCAATGTCTCCCATGTGCCGGATAGCAGTGCCAGTGGAAAGGAAGGGGAAATGGCAGAATATTGCAATCAACATGTAGTTGTTTATTTTACAGTAAATTCTGGTTTGCTTCTAGTGTATTTTTCCCAGAAAAACCACCAAAAACCCCCATACATGCCCCCATCACCGTATCTTGTATCAGCCCTTGAAGTGTAGGGGCTGCCTTGCTCTGAGACAAGGTGTCCCTGCTTGTTGTTAATGTTTCACCATATGAGCTGACATCTCTAAATCCTTTAAAGCTTCTGCAGGAGCTCAGATGGTGTTAAACATCCAGGCAAGGACAGAGTGGTGATGTTAAGACAGAGAGGGGTATTTGTCCTGATTTCAGCTGGGATGGAGCTATTTTCTTAGTAGGTGGCACAGTGCTGTGTTTTGAATTTAGTACGAGAATAATGTTGATAATACACTGATGTTCTCGTTGTTGCTAAGAAGAGCTTGCTCTAAATCAAGGGCTTTTCAGTTTCCCATGCTCTGTCAGTGAGGAGGTGCACAAGAAGTTGGGAGGGAGCATGGCCAGAACAGCTGACACGAAGTGGCCCGAGGGATATTCTGTACTAGAGAATATCATGTCCAGTACATATGCTGGGGAGAGTTTTGCCAGAAGCCACCAAATGCTGCTCAGGTGTAGGCTGGGCAGTCAGTGGGTGGTGAGTATTGTGCAGCACTTGTTTTTCTTGGGTTTTAATTTGCTTTCTCCTTTTCCTTTTAAAATTATTTTTGCCACGACTGTTATTATTATTAAACTGTTCTTTTCTCAACCCACGAATTTCACATTTTTCCAATTCCCTTCCCTATTCTATTGTGGGTGGGAGAAGCATGAGCATGTGGCTGTGTAGCACTTAGCTGCCAGCAGGGGTTAAACCACGACAGTCCTTCTTGGTGCTCAGCGTGGGGCAGAAAGGGTTGAGAGAACAACAGATCTGACCAGAGAATGTTAAAAAAAAATTGTTTTAAGCATTCATTTTATTAGTTCAATAGTCACTGGTCACACTGCTGCGTTATTTGCTCTTAGAGTTTCTGAATGTGTGCTCATATAATACTTGATGTATGTGTTCCCTGTTGTGGTATCTATCCTTCTTGGGGTCTGGGCTAAGGTTGTCATTTTGTTCTATGCAATATTGGCTTATGATTAGATGGAATCACTGGTTGTGAAACTAATCTGGTATGTGTGATCCGTGTGCTCAGCCTTGCTGTCACCTCTGTGTTTCGGGAGCCATCTATCGGGAACTATTAATAATTACACCTTTTGCCTTTTCTCCTTGCAGAGCCAACCTAGGGGAGAAACGTCCTCCCTCCCTCCCTCCCTCCCTCCTTCCTTCCTTCCTTCCTNTCCTTCCTTCCTTCCTTACATACCTTCAAAGGTATTGAATATCCTTCAAATTACCTTGAAACAAACCTGGTCCTTCTGCTAGGACCCAGCCTGCTGTTGAATACAGTTCAGGTCTTGTTTAGGATTAAGCAAATGTCTGTGATATGGTACTCCAGAAAGAATTGAGTTAGACAATGGGGCTCACTTCCAACACAGCCTCATAGATCTTGGTCCAAAGAACAGGGCATTGGGTGGGTGTATCACATCCTTTCTCATGCACCAGCCTCTGGAAAAATTGAACAATGCAATAGACTGTTAAAGACTACGCTGAGAGCAATGGATAGGGGGACCTTTAAACTTTGGGATACACATTTAGAAAAGGCCACCTAGTTAGTCAACACTAGGGGATCTGCCAGTTGGTCTGGCCCAGCCCAAACGAAACTTTTATGTCTGTAGAATGGGATAAAGTTCCTGTAGTGGACATAAAAATACGCTGGGGAAAACAATCTGGGTTATTCCTGCCTCAGACAAAGGCAGACCCATCCATAGGATTGCTTTTACTCAGGAGCCTGGGTGCCCTTAGTGGGTAAAGTGGGAGGATGGGGAGGTCTGGTGTGTGCCACAAGGGGATTTGGGGTAAGAATAGCCAATCAATTAAATTTCATTATATTAATTGCTAGATAGTGCCGTATATTATCACTTCTACAGCTGCTATATGCTGTTCATCACACTGGGATCTGAACCTCACTTCCTTTTGCTTGCCACATTAATGAAAACTGAACTTTGATGAAACTGGACAAGTTCAGTGGTGATGGAATCAAAAGTGACTTCAACATGTGACAATTCACACACCACCTTTGCTGCCTTGAAAGATTGTTTTGACAGATGGAGCCCAATTTCATTGACTAAATGAACTCAATAAATGGTCCATAGACTAAGAGAATATATCTGTGTGCATATATCAAAAAACAGGAAAGGTGATAGGGTATTGGAAGTGAGGCATGACATACATTATATGGAGTAAGTGGTGGATGCTGTACTGGTTTTAGCTGGGATAGAATTAATTTTCTTCTTCGTAGCTGGCACAGTGCTGGCACAGTGTCTTGGATTTAGCATGAAGTAAGATTGCTAACACATTGATGTTTTAGTTGTTGCTAAGTAGTGCTTACTTTAAATCAAGACTTTTTCAATTTCTCATCCTCTGCCAGCAAGCAGGTGCAGAAGAAGCTGGGAGGGACCACGGCCAGGACAGCTGACCTGAGCTGGCCAAAGACACATTCCATACAATGGAATGTTATGCTCGGCATATAAATGGAGGAGAGTTGGCTGCGAGCCACCAATCGCTGCTCAGGGATGGGCAGGACATCGGTCAGTGGGTGGTGAGTGACTGTATTGTGCATCACTCATTTTCCTTTTTCCCTTTAAAAATTATTTTTCACTATCATTGTCATCGTCATCATCTTTTACTTTATTTCAATAATTAAAGTGCTCTTAACCTGTGAATTTTACCTTTTCCCAGTTCCCCTCCCCATCCCGCTGAGGGGAGAGGAGGGAGCATGTGGCTGTGTGGTACTTACTGAATGGCTGGGATTAAAACACAGCAGTATTGCAGACATGGAAGCAGGGAAGTACAGGATAAAGAACTGAGGAGACAGCAGTGCGAAGCGAGGGTGAATAAGGTTAAGTCATCTGTGGGGTGAGGTGAGTGACAGTGACAGGAACTTGGGTTTGGGTTTCTGTTTAGGAGGTGTAAAAATATGTGATGTAAGGGTTTGGAATTGATAAGGTAGGAGATGTAGGATCACACAGTATTTCAAGTGAAATTTCTACTTCTTCAGCCCTCTCAAAGGGACGTAAAACCAGGAGTCATCTGTAAGATCATTTTAGAGACAACAGTGTGTCGTCTTTGTAGTACGGTGGTGCGTACTTCTCAGGAATTCTTTAGTCACCCCAAAATAGCATATATATGGTATCCAGAGGCATGCAATAAAAACAATGGGAAGTTGAGAAGCACAGGCTGAATATTCCTTTGTGAGAAGCAGTTAACCTGCTAGACCCACTTGGCTTAGAAGAGAGAGACGTAGAAGGAGTTGTGAAACTACTGTGTTTAATACAATAAACTTGGAAGGAGGATTTGGAAGGATTCTTGTTTTCATGATAAAATTTCAGTAGCACAGCTAACTGATTAATTAATTAGTATTTATGAGTGTCCTTATCTAAGCATATGTGGCATACCAAGAATATTTGGTGCAAGAACATAATGCAGGATTGGGAACAGTTATGAAAGAAATATTGGTGTTGAGGGGGAAGAAATAACTAAAAATGTACTGTTGTGGTGTAACCCGGGTAGGCAGCTAAGCACCACCCAGCCACTCGCTCACTCCCCTGCAGTGGGATGGGGAAGATGAACGGAAGGGTAGAAGTGTGAAAACTCATGGGTTGAGATAAAGATGGTTTAATAGGTAAAGCAAATGCTGCATGCACGGCAAAGCAAAAATAAGTTCATTCATTACTTCCCACCAACAGGCAAATATTTTGCCATCTCCAGGAAAGCAGTGCTCCATCACGCATAATGGGAAGACAAATGCCAACACTCTGATCTTCCCCCTTTCTCCTTCTTTCCCCAGTTCTTATTGCTCAGCATGATGCCATATAGTATGGACATCCCTTTGGTCATTGGCATCAGCTGTCCTGGCTCTGTCCTCTCCCAACTTCTTTCACACTCCCAACCTACTCATGGGCAGGGCCCTATGAGAAACAAAAAAAGCCTCGGTCTTGTGTAATGGCTACTCAGCAATAATAGAAATTTCGGTGTATTATTGACACTGTTTTGGTCACAAATCCAAAGCATAGCACCATAACCTATTGTGAAGAAAATTAACTCTCTCTTAGCCCAAGCAATGAGTACTTGTAAAATTTTAATCATATTAGTTGTTAGTAGAACATCTGCAGATAATGAATATCCATAAAAATCATGGACTTTTCTTCTATCAGTTCCTCAAGTGTGAAATTCTTCTCCCATTCCAAAAGGAGAAATAGACAAGCAGATTTTTGCATTCTATTGGAGATATTAACTATTGACCAAACCTAGTCTACTGCTTGTTTTTATCAAAGGGAACTGTTATCCTGTACCTTGGAGCTCTTTGGATCATGCTAACTTTAGATATATTGTCTAGCTGCAGATGGTTCATTTTATTTAGAATGCAGAAATAGAAGGCCTTCATTTAAATGCAAATTTGCCACTATGTCCTATGGAATTTCCTCTCACTGAACAGCGTTGTTGTGAACATTTACTGTGACTGGAAAAATACTGACACTCATGTATGCCTGCTCCTATTTTCCTGCAGTAAAGTGCAAGAGCTGTTAATCACTATAATTTGTGACAAACAACTGCCAAGAAGAAATCTTACATTAAACATCTTGACATACTGATGTATGAGTGGGGGATATCTGCCCAGCTTAATGTTTTAATTAAAAGAAGAACATTAGACTATTAGCTTTTTGTAGAATCAAAAATTCACATTCTCTGCATTTTTCTTGACTGATGCAGAGGTTTGCAAAAGTTGATAACCAAATTTGATATTTCATGACAGATAATTTGCAACTTTTCAATGTCCCACCTTCTCACAGTTGTCAAATCTTTCATATTTCTTTCAAGCAATGTCATGAGTCTGATTGCTTTAACAAATATTAACCAGGTTACATCACATAATTTGTTTCTCTGCTCATGTGGTATCAGCACTGCGGAATGAATCTCTGAACCCCAAGGTATTGTCACATGAATGTTTTCAAAGAAAGTATCAATGTGTCTGGGGTTTTGGGGTTTTTTTTTTTTGTTTCATCTGTATTGGATTTCTTGTTTGGTTTAGCTTATTTTAGTTTTCCTTTGAAAGAGGAGCCTGAAGGCATCTGACAGCTATGCTCAGGTACGCTCAATATCGTGTGATGTCAGTGTTACTTCTAGCTTCATTTTTCTCTTACGTATTCTACGAAAAAAACCCCAAAACTATACAAGAATAAAGCCAAGTTACTCATGAAGTGTTTCTGTCTAGTTGTGTGGTGGCCTCGGTTCCGGTCTTACACTCGCTATGAAACATTTATTTTGTTTATTTGCTTAGTGTGGTTTAGTTTCAGTCATGTAAGATCCCTTATTTCTTGAACAAACTAAGCACTTAGTCCTGCAGATAAACCTAAACATACCATTCTAGTCAAAGCTACGGTGGGCCTGGAATTTAAGCATATATTTAGGAATTTTGCAGAATAATAGCCCATAATTGCGTAAGAAATAATACTTTGGATGCTAAGATTATTAGCTATTATGCTAATATCAAAATGCTATTTGGTATTACATTCTTTCATCCCTTTCCCCTTATATCATATTTCAGGCATACAATCCATTTTCTGTCCACAAAAATTTTTGGTTATCACTTGGTAATATAGTTTTCCTGGTTTCTGTGTCCATGGAATATTTGTAAGGAGTAATGATATTGAAAAAATGTCCCAACGTTTTTCAGAGAATTAAATAACATAGAATGCAATAAGTCATACTCTAATTAAAATTTGAGGTGTTAAGATTAGCTAGATGTTCTCCAAGTTGGGTAGTGTTCCCCATTTTCCCCTTTCTGCATTTTTTTCTTTACTGTAACATCCTTTTCTTTAACCTGTGAAGTTCTCTTGTTTGATTTTTCAAGCCATGTCCTGGAGGATTTTTAATGTAAAAGTTCTAAACTCCCTTTTTCACATCAGTAGCAAATATAATAAATGAAGCAGAGCTTGACACCAAAACTCTGCTGTCCCACTGGAGACGTTTCCAACTCTCCTCAGCGTGGATCGGAAAGACCATACGCACTCTAGGAACTTCCCAGGTTCTCCCTCACACTGCTGAGTACGGAAGGAATCTCTCTCCTCTGCCAGCAGGTGAGTCTTTGGACTCTCTTCCAGTCTGTCATGCACCTCTCTAGAGTAATCTGTGAGGGAGTAGCACATGCTGTACGAAACACTCACTGTATCGTTACCTGAGCAAGCTACGTCAGTGTACTTGTTTATACTTATCATTTAGTCTAAATTATTATTGAAGAAGATCAGATGATATTCATGCACATTTTCCCCAGGTAACAGAAAGCCCATGCTCTGAAGAATTTACAGTCAAAATAGACAAACCAGGGTGGGAAGCAGAAGAACTCTCTTTTAGCATGTGAGCACAGAAATCCTTGTACGAAGTCCACATCTCCACCTCCTTCTCTTATTTTGTACAACACATAATGTGTCACGTGTTAACCTGTGACAGTGCCATCATTGCTCTGAACACAAAATCATGCATCAGCCAAGATACAGACTTCACCATTATCTTACAGGCACCTGTTTGCTTAATTAGGTGACAACTCTGTGGTTGTAATAAACTATTTTGTGTAAGGATAAAAAAGGTCAAAGGGGAGTGCTTTTGCAGTGCAGATTATTTCAGTGCACTAAGTCCATGACTGAGGTTTGTAGATAAAAGTATTTCTGTTTAATAGGAACAGTAAAAACTGGGGAGAGGTCCAGTTTGATTGCAAAGTGCAGCAGCATCAAAAATTCAGAACATTGATAAAAATTCGAACATTGGGGTCCATGTTTCCCATACATGCTGCTTTTCAAGAAAAGGGAATATTATCCAAAACCACAAATTTTGATGGTTAGTTAAGCTATAAAGGCAAGAAAACCCAATGAGAATTCTCTTGCTTGACAAAAAAATCTATTTTACCATCACAGAGTCTTTTAACTGCTGGAGCATATATTGGTTCAAGAAAACCATCTTGAAAGTGAAGCCTGTTCTGTGTTAAAACATACAGATCTGTCTATGGAAAACTGTGACAGCCCTGCGAGGCACCACTTTGCATTTTTTAGCTATCAGCCTATGAAAATGCAATCTTGAGCTATGAGCTAGAACCCTCCTATCAGAGCTAAACCACTTCCTTTGCTCATATTACTTTGGATGAAGTACAGCAGCCAGATCCGTCTCTTGGAAGGCTAGGTCCCAAAGATCTTGCCTAGTTTTCCTAAGAACTTAAAATACATCTAATTACGGAAGTGACTTGGGGAAACTTCAGTCAGTTTTGAGCTGAAGAACTTATGATAAATGAAGGATGTGGAAAAACTTGGAAAAGGTCCAGCAGAGGAATGCTAAAATGGTGTAGGGCCTAGAGCACATGATCTACAAAGGAGATATTTAGTTTGGTGAAGGGAAGATGAAAACCAATATCTAACAACCTCCTGAAGTAATTCCAACAACTCTTTTTCATTTTTTCTTCTTTTTTTTTTTCCTTTACTTTTTCTTTTCCTTCCGCTTCATCTGCTGCTGCTGCTGCTGCTTCATGCACTGCTTCTGCTTCTGCATCTGGTTCTTCCTCATCTGCTTCTGTGGCTTCTGTCTCTGTTTCTACTTCTTCTATTTCTTCTGCTTCTGCTTTTTCTCCCCCTGCTGCTCATTCTGCTGCTGCTTCAGCTACATTCCTGCTCCTTTTTCTCCTTCTTCTGCTTCTTTTGCTTCTGCTTCAACACCATCATCTTCTTGTTCTTCTTCTCTTCCTCCTCCAGTAGATGTTATGTCAACTAACCACTATCTTTAGTGTGTTGGGTTTTTTTTAAATGTAAGCAAGGCTTATACCATTCCTTTTTCCATTTGTCTTTACCAGATGAAACATTCCAAATACCTTTGATCTATCCTGCTGTCTACTTAAAGGCATCTACAATTCTCTGGAGGGAAAAATTAAATTATTTATACAGTTTAAAATCACTGTGTGTAGGCAAAGAGTATTAGAATCACTGTGAAAGACACATAAATTAAAATTGGGAATGCAATTATTTGTTTCTTATTTAGATGGGGTTTTTTAAAATTCTGTGTGGTAGTTCTGCTTTCATAAGTGGATAATCTAGACAAGGATTATCTAGAGCATTATGATGGTGGATAGAACTGCCTTCCAGAGGGACCTTAGCAGACTGGAGAAATTACACAGGCTCCATTACGGTACATGCAAAGCCCTCCATCTGTGACTGAAGACCACATGGCCCTGATTGACAGTGCCTTGCTAGAACATTTTCTGGGAACAAGTTGGCCTTCACCTTCTCAGTCCAATTCACTGTGAGGACCATGGAAAGTACACACAGGTACCTGCTGGCATGCTGTGCTGGTTTGGCCTGAGACACAGCTGATTTTCTTCACAGCAGCTTATGTGGTGCTGTGCTTTGGATTTGTGACCAAAACAGTGTCAATAATACATGAAACTTCTGTTCCTGCTGAGCAGCACTCACACAACATCAAGGCCTTCTCTGTTTCTCGCACAGCCCTGCCAATGAGTAGCCTGGGGGTGCTCAGGAAGCTGGGAGAGGACATAGCCAGGACAACTGACCCCAATGACCAAATGGATGTTGCACACGTACGGCATCATGCTCAGTATATAAAGCCAGGGAAAAGGAGGGAGGGTGGAGATTCAGAGTTACCGTGTTTGTCTTTCCAAGCAACCATTCCATGTCATTAAACCCTGCTTTCCTGGCAATGTCAAAACATCTGCCTGTTGACTGGAATTAATGAATGAATTCCTTATTTTTGCTTTGCTCAGTTTTTGCTTTATCCTCTTTCTTTTCCCTGTCTCTTTTCAAACTTTTTCTTACTCATCAGGCCTGTGGGGAGTAAGAACCATCTTTTGATTCTCATGTTTTTGTACAGTGTAAAAAAAAAGTCTCTTGTATCTGCAGTTGCTTTAACGATTTCTTCACAGTCAAAGCATTGTAAAGGGAACTCAGTATACATCCAAAACAGACAATCTCTCTGATAAAACTTTAGCCTTTGAAGAAGGAACAAATTTCTCTTTTCCGACTATAGCTACTTGTGAAATGACTGGTGCTTAACTCTGGTTGAGTAGTCAGATGTTAGAACAGAGGTAACTTTAAGAATGAAAGAACGCATATTTATTGATGCATTATGAAAAGTCAAAACTAGGAGGGAAATACAAGCAAAATGTGATTATGATAATTTCAGCTATCTAAAATGTATCTGTACTTGAAGAGACATAAATTTATGTAGGAGATAACCTCAAGTAAACATATCTTAATACATCTTTTTTATTAATGTCTCATAAAAACATGTATTTGCCTACCACAATGATCCTGACTGTAAGACTGCTGTGCGTTGAGGAGTTAGTGATCCACACAACAGGTTCCTGAACAGGCCCAGGTTCGTGCTGTGCTGCACGTACAGCGTGGCCTTCGGGCTTGTGTTGTACCACACAAATTCCTCGGACACAGACCGATCACTGGAACAGAGGAGCCTCCAGGCAGCTTCCACTTGGTACTGGCTACCTGTGTGGCTTTTCTTGATCTAATTGTACAGCAAGAAGTTCTCATGGGAATAACCCAAAAGAGTAGGGAGCAAGATTCATTTTATTCTAGCATGTTTCATATATTTTTATGGACTCAACAAAAATCAGTGAGACATGCAGGTGACTAGAAGTACCCTCAAACAGTTTCACCTTCTGAGAGGAGTGGGTATTTGCAGAAATATCCTTCAGAATTATGCTTTTAGAATTTTGGGTATCCTCTAAACATTCATTAGTTTTGTCTTTGTGAGATCACTTTCTTCCTGAAGTGTCCACCAGCACGAGACACATCAAATAACATCAGTCATACAATTTCAGATGTTCTTAAAAAATTTGAGGAGCGAATAATAAAGGTTTAGACAAAATAAATACAGTTGCTAATCAGACATTGTAGAAATACTTCATAGATCTTTTGTGTGCCATTTATTTGAAATCTTACCGTGTGTTCAGTCTCTAACAGTCAAAGCTCTGCCTCTCATGTCTCTCTCATATTATCAGTTCAAAGAGATAAGCAAAAGTACTTTCCTTTTGTATTTCATTGCTCTGGTCTCTTTTGTGAAACTTGACTTTGGTCTAAATCAGTCCAGTCTAGATTCTGTCAATAACAAGAGATGTTTGCCTCCAGACCTAGTGTAAAGATATTTTTTGAAATAGCAAAGACTGCACAAGCTCAGACACTTTCCAGAACTTTCAAGGAAGCCCACAAAGCCTCATTCAAATGCATTGAGAGCTAAATAATCAGTGAGATTCTGTCCATCCCTTTAGATAAGCATGGAAGTTCTGGTATATTACAAAAGACAAGTTAGATATGCCATTATTACCTTTTTAAGATCATTAGTTATGCCTTATTTTAAAAGTTTTTTGTTCATTTGTAAGTGTATTAAGACCAAATACCTAAGAATTTCCAAATAGAAGTGTTCAATGAAAGACTTAGATTGTGTGTATTTTCTGACTAAGATCATTGGCACAGCACCTCGATTAGATGGTTTTACTTCTGGATATCAATGTTAGCATCTTTCTACAACTTCTTGTTCCTAAGTAATGATAAGGGTCCTTAAAGCAAAAGATTCTTGACTCTTAATCCAAAATTTTATAACCCTTGGGAGAGAAATTTTGGTTCATCTCAAAAAAAAGTTTTAGAAGATAATGACTTCAGAATTCCTAAAAGCATCAGAATTGAATCTGGAAAAAGAAATAAAAACAAAACTACAAAACCCTCAAATATGTGGAAGAGATTCTACTAATGAAGATAACATGGGAGGTTTCTCACAGTAGAGAGTGTTCTTGGTTAAACAGTTGCTCGCTTCTTGATGACTTTCACATTCCCAGCAAAACTGGAGGAACTATCAAAAGAAAAGAAATGTGGTCCTTAGCCTCATTTTCTTTCCTGTCTTCATGCTTATATCAAACATGCATGTGATAGTATGAGGCTCAGTGCATGAGAAAAGAAAAGAGAAAAGAAAAGAAAAGAAAAAAGAAAAAAAGAAAAGAAAAGAAAAAAGAAAAAAGAAAAGAAAAGAAAAAAGAAAAAAGAAAAGAAAAGAAAAGAAAAGAAAAGAAAAGAAAAGAAAAGAAAAGAAAAGAAAAGAAAAGAAAAGAAAAGAAAAGAAAAAAAGAAAAGAAAAGAAAAGAAAAGAAAAGAAAAGAAAAGAAAAGAAAAGAAAAAAGAAAAGAAAAGAAAAGAAAAGAGGAAACTAAGCAGGAATGCTGAATGCCAAGATAAAATCTATAGCTAATATTGGCTAATAGCTAATAATTGCCACAACATGTTTATTGTAAGTGCAGTGAATGGAGTGGAGTTGAAAAGAAGATGGTATGTCTTTAAAAAGTTACTTTGCAGCATGTTGCAAGGCAATTCTGAAACTGTTCAAGTACAACTCAAAATGAACAAAATGCTTTGGCTGGATTTTCCCTAGAGAGAGACACTTTACAAAGCAGGTGTAAAAAAACCACGGGAGTCTTTGTATAACAAATGAACTGTGCCTCTTAATTAAGAGACTCCCTCAGAACTCTTGGCAAGTCAAGGAAAATCATGCTTATATCAAAATCAGCTGGCTGTTTTAAGTGGATTTAGGATTTGTGCCATGTATTGGTCTGACAGCTCTGGAGACTGAAATCGCTCAATAGTAAATAAAGAAGCAGCTGTGCAGATTTTCCTACCTCCCTCCTGCAAAAGTGCTTTGTTTCTATCCTCTCAGAGCTCTCCCAAGATGCCTCCATTAATTCTCCAAGCCTGTTTCATGCTAGGCTTTTTTGATGACTACTCAAGGTCCAGTCCTGTCACCACAAGGATTCCCACCGCGCTTAAGCACACGACTCGAGGAGGGGGTAGGGAGTGCTAAGTTTGCTGCTGAGATAATCATGTTCTTGTAAGTAAAGCAATATGCAATTTCTGAGAACGCGCTACTGGATTTTTATCCGTCTTTACCCTGTGAATGATTACTGTTTAAAACCTAAATAAGAATCAAGAGTTAAATTTAAATTTAGTCCCTACTCCTGTGCAAACCTTCGGCTCCACTGTGTCCATTCCACAGGTTTATCAGGAGTCTGCACATGGAAGTTTATTGGCCTTTTCCCAGCCTCCTAGAGAAAGCTTAAAACAGTTCTTAAAGAGGTTCAACCAATTTTAACATGATTTTTCTAACAGTGCTGCTGATCCAAAGTTGCAAGTGGTCAAATCTACTTCATATAAGAATTGCAACATCAGCATAAACAGGCTCACAAAGATAAACTCGAGAACACCTTAGTGAGATCTGTAAAGAAGACTGTTTCATCTCGATTTGCAGAGTAGAATAAATTAAATCCAGGAAAATCAAACAACTCATTTTGAATGTGTCTGAAATATCTGGAGGAAGGAAAGCTTGATTCATATGATCTTATTCATTCTGTACTGTTTAGCTACTTTCTTTTATAAAGATGATATCTTTCTAGGTTTGTATAATATGGTCCTTTCACTAGACAAGAAGAGACATTGCCTTCGTAAATTTGCTAAATCAGTTGTGCGTTAAAACATGACTGCAAAAGCACGCAGATCACACTCTTTAAATTTTTATTGTCTTTAGAAATGGTGAATTCCTTATTTGGTAGATGAAAAGCTTTCTCATTCATTGCGTAGGTTAAGCAGCATTTTGTAAAGAAATAGAGGTCAACTCAAAACTCAAAAGGATTTTAATTGGTTTTATTCTTTAGTGAAGCTGCTGTAAAAATGTTGGTTATACAAGAATAAAGTGGTTTATCAAATTTCCTGCACTGAAAGAGAATTCTTCTAGTAAGATAGCTAATTATTAGCTACAGTTACGGAATAAAAATAAACTGGTTTGAATCACTGTGCCTGATCTAATGGAAGAGAAAAACTACCTTGGAGATCTTTTGTTTTGTTTTGTTTTGGAACATCAGTTAGGTTTTCCATTTTGGATAAATCGAATATTAAACCAACTCAAATGAAGTGACTGTTCTTTCTGTATCCAGAAGATACAGAATTAGTTGCCAGAGGCAACTGGTGGATTGATGGGAAAAGGAGAAACCTGAACAGAAAACAGTGAGACACATGAATAGTGCATTATGATTTAAGCATTCTACACAGAATCTGATCATCACCAGCTTTGATGGATTTTTATGAGGTTATGAGAAAATCAATCTCACTTTTAAATGTTCATCAGCAGAGCATAAAACTCATGAAGAACGATTTAATTTCAGGTTTATTTTTAGGGACTTACTCAAAGGATAAATCTGGAAAAAATATCACAGGGTCATAGAATGATTTGTGTTGTAAGGGACCTTAAAGTTCCAACCCCCCTGCGATGGGCAAATTTTTATGACCAATGCTTAATTTGCCTGGTTGCACCTGGAAAAAAAAGCATTTTCGAATGGCATTGAAAACAAAACATTATTTGGATTATATAATCTCAACTTTTTTTTTCCTGACAGAATCTTAATATTTAACTTCTGACTTTCACTTTTCTGAAATTGTTTTCCTTTAACAATTGAAAGAGTTACATATTCAGGGATGCAAAATTTCCTTTTGTCAGAAAGAGAGCCAATCCCAACATATTTTCCCAAGAAAGGTGATTTTTAATTGATGATTTTGCTTTCTCAGAGAAAAGATGTTTCTCTGATTCACATTAGTTAATGCCTCCACATTTGGAGTCACAAACAGCTACTAATAACTCTCCAGGTAAAAAAACTGCTTAGATTTATGTCCGATAGTATATCCTGGGATCAGACTTTTTTAAAACAAAGGAGTACATGTGAAAAGGCTGCTGTTTTTGAAGATGCACTGAACTTGGCATCACATGAGCTGAAAAACCCGAGAAACTAGTTATTGCGGAGTCTAAGGCCTATAACAGAACAATCTGCTGACCATCATTTTGCAGTTCAAGAGATTCCTGCCTGTGTCTCTCCCTCTCGGCCACTGTGCTGCTTGCATCTGTCCTGGGAGCAAGGGTGATGACAGGGAACATGATCCTTCATATTAACCACTGCAGTGGAAAATCTCGTCGCTTAGCGCATTCTGCCACAAAAAGTGTTTTGTTCTAAAATACCACGCCATGACCTGGAGAGTTTGAAAAACAGACATGTTGTTTTCTTTCTGTTCTGTGGTTGAGTGGAAAGTTTCTAGCAGCAAAGACAAAAGGCAGCTGAGTGATGCTGAAAGCTCCTTTAGAAAGAGAAAATCAGAACTGGCTTATGTAGAGCCAGGTCCTTAAGTGAGTTGTAACTGGGTGTCATTTTGCAGTGGGAGGTTCCCCAGGAACTTGAAAAAGGAAAGGATTCAGTTGTGGTTGTCCAGGTTCTCCTTCTCCTCAGCTGATCATTTTTATGGCACGTAGATTAATTTTATTGTTTATTTATTTGCTGGATGTTTCACACTGCAGATTGCACTTCTGTTTTTGAAACAGAACTCACAGTGGTTTTGAAAGCAAAGAAATACATATTTGCAGTAGGAACAAGCAGAGTGCTTGGAAAATTTCCTGAGATTCACTTGAGTATGTCAAAGTGAGTGTGTGTCTAATTTGATTAGCTCATTTGTTGTGTTAAGAAATTGCTGTTCCTTCAGGGTCGTGTGCTTTCTTTTATGGAACAATCTGACGGAAACTCATACTCTCAAGAAAACACAGGAAGTTGCATCTTCAAAAGCAAGTTTGTTTTCAATCATCATCTGTAGAAGTCATCCCACTGACAGTGATACACAAATCATGTTTGTATTCACAGTCCTTATACACACCCCAGAAGCATGATGCTATCAAGTAAAAAATTTATTTAGCATATTGGCTTAGTTTAAGAACTAACTCAGCTTTTTTGGGTTAGCCTGCTTTTTCTTTTAGAACCCAGAGTTCCAATTTCATCTTGTAGTCAAATATGCAAATTTACAGTAATGCTGAAGCTATATTGGGGTTTATTTGGGTTTAAAATAGCCCGAGGCACTAATGATTCTGACACAGGGGCTTGAAGGATCTCAGAAACTGAGAATCTGATAGTCTTCTTTGTGCTTTATATTCTACATCTGTGCCTTAAGTATCACAGTCCCATTCTTCCCTGTAACATCCTCAGAAAGAATATGCTGCGAAAAAGCAATTTTCCAATAGCCATTTCTAGACAAGAACTGCATATTAATTTCTTTAAAATTTGTTTGCTCACTCACCTGCAGTAAGTGATAATTTCTGACATGAAAAAAGGGGGCAGACTGGAATTTGTCCCAACCCAGAGCATTTGATGTGTTTAAAGTGAGATAGCAATGAGAGCCTTCTAAGTGCACTGCAACACAGGTATTCAAACTGTGGGAAGAAAAAGCTCTCCTTAGCACCTAACAGAGAGCAGAAGTATTGGCTGAACTTGCCCTGCTGAAGTCATAAATTCAGGAGTGCAAGTTACAAATTTCAAAGACCTGGGAATATGAACCACTGATACATCATCTCACTCCCATGAAAGCACAGACATTGAGAAATTTAATGTATAGCTTCCCAGCTCATTGGATGAGGACTGGTTGCCAAAGCTTTATCATTAGCAGTAGCGTGTAAAACCCTTAAGACTCTAGAATTTTTCTCTGCCATGTCTGTATTTTCCTTTTGAGGTAGATTCTTCTGCACTGTTCTTATTTAAGAAGCAAATCTCCATTCAAACAAAGTTTAAAATATAGAAAGAAAGCACTGTAATAATGTGGGAAGGAAACATAAGAGGCTCTGACAGAAAACATGATAAGGATCACTAAGGAAGTCTCAGAGTGACTTTGTTTTCATTACTGTGATTATGTTCTTCATTATCCTTGATTATGTTTGTTTGAAAGGGGTTAATGGATTTGGTCAAATTCAAAAGTAGACCTGTTTTATGAGGTGCTGTGAGATATTGGTAAAACCAGAAGATTTTAAAGGGAATTAAAGTTGTTAGAACTATGATAAGGCATAGATTTCAAAAACCTCAGTTTACAGGCCAATACATGATTTCTAGGAAATATTCAGAAATAAAATTTTAACACTATTAAATTTGGGAGTAATTCAGTGAAGAATTAGAGGTGACACAAATTTTAAAGAATATGTCAGTGTAAAAGGCCTGTGGTACTGAACTTTGATATCAAACACACAGTAGTGGTCTGTCTCTCCCTGGAGCTGACAGAATTGTCCTCTGGGAAGTTCTAGACATTTCCTTAAAGAGAGATAATCCCATAAAGGATGGGTTTAAAGGGAAAGAAAGAAAAAAATTCTCATGGGTCTGTTTGGAGGGATTAATTTATGGGGAAAGAATATGTGAAGAAGGATATAAATATGCCTTGCTTGACTGAGAAACCATTAAAAAGGAGAAGGGACAGAGGCATCTACATTTTTTCCAAAAGTAAACAAGTCTTAAGTTTATTTTTAGACTACTTTTTTTTTTCCCCCTTCAAACATCTACTTTCCTAGGGAAAAAAAACCTTCACAGAATTAAGCCCTTTCATATCAGCAAAACAGAGATCTACTATGTCTGACACCATCGATTAGTCTGCATTCTCTAGCATGGATTTTAATACCACACTTTATAAATAGATGAAACAGATTTCTTGGGATTTTTAAGCAGCGTATAAGTCAAAAAGAGGAAAAATTCAAAATAAGAAAGAAATACTAATGTATAAATTTTAAGATACCTAGAGATTCCCTCATCTCCCCCATGAAGTTAAAGTCTTTACATAACCAGTATTCAGTGTTTCAAATACTGCATTAAAATGTGTAATCCTGAAACAGAGTAAGCATTCTCATCATCCTCTACTGGAAGGCTTTTGTAGCCCTACCTCATTAGTTGCAATGATAGCATTACCTCGGGAGTGCTTCTTTGAAACATTCTGGTCCTGTCTGGCCTGTACTTTGGATCTTTAGTTCAAAGGATCTGAGAATCAGGCCCTTCATGTTTAATTAGGATTGATGTGTCTGTCTCTTTTTTGTTTAAAGTTGACTGTAAATTGACATTTATTTTTATTTGAAGTCATTCATCTTCAATTTCTGTTCAAGGTCAGCCTACCCACATTCATTTACCTTTGGAACAGAAACTATAGTAGGTGATAGAGTCTTTGCATGGAACAAGGGCAGCTTAGAGAAAGGAAGGGAGAAGAGGCTGACACCAAGCAGAAAATACCTAGCAGGTCTTAAAGAGAAGGAGCAGGGCTGAAGGGAGTGAAAATTGGCCTGCATCAACATTTACCGGTAAAATCGTATCCTACTGGCTTGGATTGAATCAAGAAAAATATCACAGTAATACAATTAAATAATATGATAATACATATAATAAGATTTGGCATGATGCAGCTCTACTTTGCAGTGCATGCGGCACGATGAACAGAGTTAATTTTTCATTGCTTTTGGGAATGTGATGTTCTCTTGTTAAGGTGTAAACTGACTTGTCATCACTTCTGGGAATTCAGTTTTAGTGGTCTGGTATTATTTCTTGGGGTAAATATACACTGACATTACTTAACATAGACTAGCAACAAAGCGTGTCTAGTCGAGAAAATGCAAATCCCGAGTTTTAAGGCATCAATATGGAATATAAATTGCAACCTAGCAAAGAAAACTCCTAAATCTAAGTTAGTGAGATTGGCAGATTTTTTATTCTGTCATAGGAACTGATTACTCTTCTCACTCAGAAGCCTTTGAAACTGAAAACTTCTACAACAAAAAGCCAAATTTAAAAACATTTTATGTCAAGAAACCAAAGTAGATAAAACACAATTAAAAATCATGTCGGAATAGCTCACTTCATTAGCTGTATTTTAATAGCTACTCTCCATGGTATTCCATAACAATTTGGTAGATGACCAGAACGGTTTGGAAGAGATATCTCATTACTCTGTCCATACTTTTATTTTAATCTACATTCTTCCGTTCACTGTATGTGGAAAATAAGACCAAGGTGATTTATTTAATTGGTCTTGTGGTCAGTGGATCTGATGCCCACTAATGTCTCACGTACAAACCTGTTAAATTCATAATAGGGTAAGACAAGGTAAAGTCCATAACCCTTAAACTGCTTTTTAAGCCTTGTTTCAGAGCACTCAGGCCAGAAAGAAAGCTTAAATAATTAAATTAAATATCACCAGACCCTGATGTTAAAATGTGTAAATAATGGTTATTTTGTAGCCTAAATCTTCCTAATACTCAAAGGTACATAGAAATTCACTCACATGCACACTTAAAAATTGTGTACTTCCCCTAGTTTTTCCTGTTTATTTCTGTTTCATAAACACAATTTGTCTAAACCACTGCCTATCAAATAGGATTTTTCATGCCACACTAAGCTCAGTGGACTAGTATTCTTCTGTCAAGAATTTGTGATGCAAAGTAAGAAAACGTTAAGCTCAAAGCTACTAATAATAAATGTTATATAACAGGAATCAGTGATATAAAGAAGCACTTAGCAGCTAATGATTCAGGAATTATAGAACCAGAAAAGCAGTGAATGGAATGAACCTCAGAGGTCTCCATCCAAATTTCATTATTGAAGTGGGATTGTTGCCAGCCCTCTATGAGGTGAATCCTGAAAGTGCTCAGACATGGAGATTACCCACGCTCTCTGAGAGACATCTTCTAAAGCTGCCCTACTCAATGAATGCTTTCATTTCCTCTGAGATAAAACCAGCTTTCCCCAGGTTTTTGGGAATTCCTGAGCAGTTTGGAGCCCCTTGGCCCTTGTTGCATCATCTGCTCTAACTGAGAAGAGTTTGGCTCTGTCATCCTCCTAAACTACCCTTCATGTAATCATGAGCAAACTCAGCTCCAGCTGTAAGATCTGCTCCCACCTGTGGGACCAGGAATGCTGGCGTGATGCCCTGCTCCCCTCAAGGTCCGAATGCCTCCTGGCCATGGAAGCTCGGCATGGTGCTCTGCTGCCCCTCAGGGGACTTTGCCTCTGAGACCCAGTGCTCTGTCCTGGAGCCCCTCTCCCCTCGAGGCTGAGCATTTGGGGCCAGCATAGTGCTCTAGTCCCACTGTGGTTCCATTCTTCTCCTAGTTGCCCTGCTTCTGGGGTCTGGTAGGCTGGAGGGGTGTCCTGCTCCAGTTCAGGATGCCCCGCCCTGAGTTCCATCTGAGAGCCCTGTTGTCCTCCAGGGCTCTCCAGGCTCTAGCAAGGACGCCTGCCTCCCTCAAGGCTGCTCTGTTTCTGATCAATTCATTGCAGGGGAAGCTGCCCAGTGTCCTTGGCCTGGCAGGTGGGCTAGTCTTTGAGACTGCCTTGTCTTCAGGGCATGGTGTGGTGCCCCAGGCCCCCACAGCTCCTATGCCTGACAGGCCAGCATTGTGCTCTGCTTCCCTTGAAGCTGTGCTGCCTCCATGCCCAGCATGCCAGCTCAGTGCCCTTTCAGCAGGAATCATTACAAGATTTTGATCTCTTGATCAAGAGATCATTACATCTCCGGATCGTCCCCTCAAGATACTGCAAGCTGCAGTTCCCTAAGTGATAACAATTAGTAATAAAAGAATAGTAGTAAGTAAAACAAGTGTTGCTCGTGAGAGTAAGTGTAGACTAGCAGTGATGTTAGAGCGAGGACCACCAAAGCCTTACTCGAGCATAACGGGTGTTCACTACAGCCTCTGGCCTCTCTGGCAGGGAGAGCCAGCAATCCATCAAAGGCCCTTCTCCACAAATGACTCCTATGAAATGGACACCCTCTCCTGGGGCAGGCCATTAGCCACACTGGTATGAAACCCTGAGAGCAGCAGCTGGAGTCAGACCATAGACTGGAGGGGCCTATTTGTCTGTGATATCAAAATTGCTGATACAGGCATTAATGAATCACTACCTCCACCATAAACACGGGACTGAAGCTGTGTCTTTAATCATGTTTTTTAGTACTAAAGGCAAAACTTCTGTCCCTTTCTCTTTGGACTTACCTTCCAACAGCCCCCAACATTGTACTAGTTCGGCTCTTTTTTTCAGCTTTACCATGAATTAGTTTAGTAAATGAAACGGAATAAAAGTAAACCCTCCAAAAGAAAAATGTCACGCTCCCTAAAAGAAAAATAAATCGGGTTTGGAAATTTAATCAGTGCCCTGGTCTGGACCGACTTGCATCCACACAGACAAGTGGGTTTGCAAAGAGAAAAAAGTGACAGTGGGCAATAGATCTTGCTGTTGAGAAAATTGCTGTCTTGAGCTGCATCTCGAACTCACCAAATAATTTTGTACACTGGTACACATAAATGCTCATTAGAGAACAATTATTTCTATAACTACCACCTTCAGCAAATTTCTAGTTCTGTGATCTGGGATTAAAACTGTGTTCCTCTAAGAACTTCTTGTGCCACTGTTCCGTTCTGACATGCACTCTCAAATTGATCCTTGTGATGTTGAAGTAGGAGTCTCAATGGAAATAATTTCCTGTCTTTCTGGAAAACAGACCTTCCCTAAAACGTCGGTACAGAGCTGCTCCAAAACGTCTGCACATTTTGCTAAAACAAAACAGAAAAGCCCAACTTGTCACTTTCTCCAGAACACAGAGCATGGGATTTTGCTGCACCTTAGATCAGGGCAGGCTAAAGCATTCTTAAATTATTATGCAATAATTGGATCCACATGAAGGAGTTTGGGTACTTATTGCCTTTATGAAAGAGTGGTTATTGGTGCATAAAACACTACAACATTACAGAGCCACGGTTATTTCTATTTCCCCTTTCCTTGCTTACAAGAACAGCAGCTGACTGTCAGTGTTCTGGAGGAGTAGGCTGTTAAGAGTAGGTTCTGGCCACCTGAGCTTGGTCCCAGGTGTCCCTGGAGGTGGATCTAGAGTTAGGCATTCCAGAAGGTAAAGTTCCCCCCTTGAGACAGATGTGGATGAGCAAATTCTGAATTTTTAACCTTATTATTGATGGGCTGCTCAGAGGTGTTATATGCTGATCAATGTAGCAGGTTGCCAGGCAAATATTAATAGTTAAGTTCTGTTATCTCTGCCACTTACATGTGTTTGCATAATACCTGTCTAATTGTAATTTAACTAATAAAAGTTACATCCCTAACAACTCCACAGCAGTACATCAAAGGCCAAACTCTGGGCCTCCAACACCAATCTAATTATTCTAGTCATGTCAGCTCAGTAGGGATTTATCTCTCCGTAAAAAAGTTTGCTTTTGAGACAAAGCCCCAGTTTCTCATGGGGTTTCAGCACCCCACATTCCCTCCTCTGTCAACTCCCCCCTCTAAACATTCCATTGGAGGTGATGTATGTGAGAATGGGTGCACAGATACTCATAAGATAAACTGTTTGTTAAAAAAAATACATTTATTTTGATTTTTTTGCATAAGATAATATTCACATAGGAAATTAAATCTCTCAAACAAGTTGGTCAACTGGTACCTGAACAGTGACCCTGTAAGTCTCTGTTGCAAGTGTCTTTGCAAAAGCCTCTTCAGCTGAAGCAAGTGAGACTCGCTGAAGTGCTGCTCTGCTGAATTCTTACAACACAGCTGGCAAACAGTCTTATGTGAAAACCTAGTCTAGATGTCTCAAGTGTTATGTTTGACCATTTCTGAAAATACACGAACAGTTCTAAAGACTAGTTGCAAGTATCTATACACAGTCTGCAGCATCAGTTAGCTGGGAGCATTTCTGAGACAATAGTGCCTGTCAATTAGCTTATAAACAGCAGGAAGTGCCTGAGGAAACCTCCAGGACCGGCTGAAATTCTCTCGTGGAGAGCTTCTGCAGTGGTTTGTCACGTTGTTGTGAAGGCAGCTAGGGCTTTGGTTGACCCCCTCATGTCCTGTCAGTCCATTATCCCAAATGAGTTGTCTCAGCCAGCAGGATCAGTCTGGAGAGTTCCTCAGCCACGCAGGGAATCGGTGATTGTGCTGAGTATGCACATTGGCACAGCCAGGATACACAGCTACACTGTGACTGCAACTCATCACAAATGAGTATATCTGGATATTATATACCAGTTAGGGAATTGCTGGAATGGCAATGTTTAGAAAACTGAGAGATCAGGGTTTAGAAGTTCCAGTTTTAAACTAGAAAACTAGATTTTTTTCTAAATTCGTCCATCAGCAACAGACTTCTTGGCAACAGTCAGTACTTCTGTTATACTGATCATCATCACTACATATACAGAACTCTGCTAGTCTTCAACAATCATATTTTAAATTCCTGTGAGTACACATGGACTTGATGGCTCAGAGATCAGGATGACCAGGCTTGAGAGCACAGTACAAGCCATGTTGGAATATCCTGATTAGTACAATTATATGTTATAGTTTTCAAAGGCTTCTGCAATAGTCAAAAATTACAGGTCAAATGCAAAGTTCAGTCTTCTATCACAATTAAAACTTAAAATCCACAATTCTTGCCACAAGGGGAATTCATGATTGCTTTTTTTGGGGGATGTTCTCAGATGTGAGAATTTTTGGGTCTTTCACTACTATATTTGTACTGAAGCAAAAACGGCTATTAAATGTAGCAGAGAGGCAAAATAATCATTCAGAGAGAAAAAATAATTTTTAAAATATCTAATATAAAAATATATGAAATACATTCATCCCTATGGAGTAACCATGATTAGGCTACTGTATTAGACAATGCTCTCTACCATATCTTCAACCTCTTTTGTTCTCTTCCTTTTGCAAACCACAGTTTGAGGGCTTTTTGTTCTTTGTTACTGAAAATTTTAAGATTGTACTGAATAATGAAACATTTTGGTTTGCAGAGCATGAAATGATTCGTATAATATAAATTTGAAGTCTATGTGTGTTTGCAATGATATTACAAATATCATTGTAATATGATACAATAATATTAAAAATATTATTGTAATACTTGATGATGTCCCAGTCCACCTGAAATAATAATCTAGGTCTCTCCCATTCTTGTGACACATTTAAGAAGTGCTTTAAATAATACTTTGCAATTAGGGAGACTTTTATATTGTCTCTAAACATGTATAACACAAGACATGTACTGCCACTTAATCATCCACACCCCAAAATGCAGGGTAATATTACAGATTGTATTAACTATTAATATAATAGCTCAAAAAACTTGAAGATAAAATCATCTGGTATTTTGGGATAGAGACAAGATGAAAATCTAATACTTCTAACCACATGTGTATTTCTAACATAGGCATTAGAAACTTCAATATGCTTTCCCATTAAAAATGTTCTTCAAGGTTTATGCTCCTATTTGACCATAATTTGCAGGAACCATTACAGGATTCACTGTGGTTTAAGGTTGTTGGTGTTCACTTTTTTAATTTATCCTGGCATCAAAAGATAGAACAGCTCAAATTCCTCCTGAGCTCATACTCTTACAAAGTGAACATGACCTTTCATATGCCATTTGAAAAACATGCCTTACATTTGCCTATAATTTAAATCTTCTGTGGTTTAGATTGCTGTAGTTTCCCTTTTCCTCCTCACCAAGCTGGTAATTCTTCATAAGCTGTACACACATGGATTTACTACCTATAAATCCTAATTTTTATGTATTTCCAGAACATACTAGGTGCAAGGGAGAGAATGTACCACTTTCTTATATTTTTTTCTATCATTAAGAAATTATATATTTTTCAAACCTCTTGCAGGTTCCAACACTGCAGTAAAGATTAGCATATTTTCATGTGGAGCTGCAGTGGTGTACCCTTCTTGTTAAACCCATCTATTTTATTAGTGTTGTTTCCACACTGAAGTAGGTAGTGTTCCCAGTGAAAAGGAATGGATCACACAAATTAGCTTAGTCACAAGAAGAGTTCTGATCCTGCATAATTTCTCTTTTCTAAATCCTCCATTTTTAATTATGTACTGTTTTGATCGAGCAGCTTGAATTTAATTTCAAGTTTTTTCCAGAATGCCAGTTCTTAGGTTTACGGACAGAAAGATCCTGTCAGCTACTGAAATAGACCTGAAAACTGGCTCTGTCCCAGCCCTCCTGGAATTTGTTTTATGTTTCATGTAATTCACTTGAGCTCTGTGGCAAAACTGTAAAGCAAGAATCAAGAATGCTTTGCTCTCATCTATTTAGTGGCAAACTACCAAAGCAAGATCTGAAGGGCAATACCTGGAACAATGGGATTTGAAGCTTGATGGGCTTCTCTAGGCCACATCTGTAACAAAAATAACTGGTGTAAGAAACTCATTCCTTATGGAAGAGAACTCTTTCCTCTACCTTGCCTTTAGAAGTACTAGCTATGTTCCGGCTCCCCTTTCCTTCTCAGAAGCAAGTTTTCACCCTCATCCAAACTGTGAACTCTGCTACACTGACTTATATTCTCTAATAAATTCTCTTAATAAATTATGCCCAATACATCTGTATTTCCAGAGGCTTTTTATTATATCAAGCAGCATTCTGAACACTACAAGTAAAACCATTATATACTGCTTAAGAATTTTTTTTCTCCTGAAAGAAAATACAAGCACGCCACATATAAAGTTCATGTAATTCTCAATATTGGCTCTTTTTTTTCATACAACCTTCTATTTTATGTAGTTTGAAGAAAGAGGGAAGAGGGGAACCATTAGCACCTAGGTCACACAATTATACCTGTATTATGGAGAGTTAATATAAATAAGTCTGTCTTCTCCCTGGCACCGATCACAGATGAATTAGCAGTCTCCAGATTCTGCCCAAGTCCACAGCCACATCAGGTGCCAAGGTCTACTACCAGATCAATAATCCAGGAGGCTGAGCTCTGTTTCCAGCCAAAAAAATCATCATCTCAGGCACATCAGAGTGCTGACTCCATGCTATAACCTGGCCAAAGCCTGATTATATTTAATTTATTGGGGAACATCATCAAGCAACATTCTGAAGAGGTATGACCTCACTTTTGCTAAGTTATAGACAGTTCTGGAAAATGAACTACATTGTTCTCAGCTCATGAAATGCACAGTACTGATCACACTTTCTTATTTTTCATGTTTTAGTGGGAGGCAGCAGCATTTGGCAATTTTCCTTAATGGAAGAGGAAGGAAAATACCAAAGTGGGGAGAAAGAAATGCCAGCCCACTATCATAGTTACCGTTGGTTGCTTGTCGACAGTGACAGCTGAACATGAAGAAAATTGTTCACAACAGGAAAACGTGAGAAACGTAGCAGAACGAATTACTCTATAAGACAGTTATGGAAGGGGAAGCAAGAAGACAGACAGCTATTTGCCAGGCCTGACAGAGCCATCTAAGTTATTTTCATAGATCTTCCACTTAAAATGCTTCACAGGAGTGCTCCCAAAGCATTATGTGTATCACTGAAGGAGGCAAATAAATGCCTCATCCATTTTCTGAAAAACAGAAAGAGACAGAAGCCAAGATGACAGAATGCCTGCTATTGGGCAAAGAAATAAAAGAGAGGCGTAATTTCAATTATTGCAGCTTCATGTGTGGTTTAGTTAAATTCCTCTAACCTCATGTGACATAGCAATTCAAAAGTTTAAGTACAGACTGTACCCTAAGAAGCAAAGAAACAACTAAGATTTGATACTTACAAAGCAAGAAAACCTCTTGTTTGAATGAATAGTGACATTTTTACATATTTGGTCTTCACCTCAGACTTGCTAATCTTGCTATAATCCATCAGGAGAGAAAAGCAGAGCAGATGAAAAAGAAATGGGTCTCTAAGTGTAGAAATTCAATCTCAGATTCCAGCAAAGTATAAGGCAGAAGGTAGAATTTTTCTCAGAAAGGAAAGTTTCTTAAAGCTATCACACAACAGAAGAGACAAGATAGGATGGAATCCAGTGATTTGCATTTCTTTTCAGTGAGGATGGGTTCATGATTCTGAGAGTGTTCACTTTCTTTCTGATAAGCTGTGTGCCTAGGTACAATATTCTGCACCCACTGATAGCTTATGGAGGATGGCATTATAATGAGGTTTAGCTCTTCAAACAACATTACACACCTTCTCTCTCCTGTGAGAACTCTAGAATAGAATACAAGCAACAGTCTGTCACTTCTCTCCGCATATTTTTTCTGTGAAAGTATTGGCTGCACATATCAAATCACCATGGTATGAGATTATAAAGATACAATCTTTTCTTTTCAAGGCTTCAGGAATAATACAGAAGAGAAAGCAAAAAGACAGATGCTCATTTGCCAGGTCTGGCAGAGCCATCTAAGTAATTTTCATAGATCTTCTATAATTACATAGAATCACATGATCACCGAAGTTAGGAAAGTCATCAGGAAATCTTCTCATCCAGCCCCCACTCAAAGGACCATCAGCTACAGCTGGGGCCATTTGTAGCAGGTTTTTAATACGTCTAAGGAAGGAAACTACAAAATATCTTTGAACATCTTCACAGGAAAAAAAGGATTTTTTTTTTAATGTTTCCATATCCTTTATTTTAATTTGTGCTCATTTCCTCTTCTCCTTTTGCTGAGAAGAGTCTGGCTTCATCTTTTTCACCCATTCTCACATCAAGCGCTCTGAGCCTCTCTTCATATGAGAGAGTTCCTCAGTTACTTAGCAATTGTTGTGGCCCTTTCAGTGAACTCACTCCAGTATACCCATGTTTTTCTTACCAGGGAAAAAGTTTTGCATAACAAAATTTTTATGGACCTCATAACTTTAAGATAACTTTGACATCAAACTTCAGAAGTGTGTTGCTGTCTGTCCTGAGTGCATGATTTGTAAATGCTCAAAAGTTTAGGAAGGAAATGAACAAGTTCAGTGCATAACAAACATATCATGATACTGTGCCCATTTATCTCTACCATTGTAATAATCACAATTCTCAGTAGCCTGCTTAACTCCTCTAATCCACAAAGGACTGGAGACCCACTTTGGTGGCCTTTATAGAAGTTGTCAGAATAGGACTTTCTTCCAACTGACCCAGTTACAACTTGCTCAGAGTTTAGTATTCACAATGGAAAAAACATGGAAGAAACACTTTGGTTAAATTTAGATTAAGTTTTCAGGTTTGCAACTGCAAAATAGAGCTTTTGTTGTTAAATTAAATGAAGCCTACAATCTTAGAAAAAAAAATTGAAATTCTGGTGATGAATCCTTGCAGAGATAGTTCTGTGGTGTTCCATTATCTATAAGTATGGCTAAAGGCTCGTTCATGAGAAGGTGTCTATAACTTAATACTGAATTATGTGAGCTTTGGACATATATTCTTGGCCTGCACCAGTGGTTATCTCAGATCAGATCAGCTTCTGACAGACCCTTCCTCACTCAAACCTAGCATCAATGGTTGAAAATGGCAATAATTCCCAGGAAAAGGCTGGAATATGCAGTGTTCATGAAGAAGGATAAGAAGATGACGGGAGGGAAAAAAACTTAATGAGGAAAACTAAAGGACCATGAAGGAACAGCCTAAATAAAATAAGATCTTTAAATTCACTGTGTGAATTAGAATTTGCTTCAAATTCTTCAGAATTAACATGGGCAAGTTTCAGGAAGAAGAGTAATATTTGAAGTACTGGCAACCTTGAGAGACATAGTAGGGATAGAAGTGCATGAAGAGACTGGAAAGATTGCCAAAGGTATCTTTTGAGGCAAAGGAAGCCACTGTGACTTCCTGAGCAATAAAGAACAATGCAAAGTGATGCTACAGAAGGATCCTTCCAATAACAAATCAGATAACAAATAAAATTTATTAGATAACAAATAAAATTTGATGGGGATATTGGAATAGGAATAGATGTTTGTTACAATACTTTGCCATCTAACTAGGAAGAGGATTTATAGTCCAAGACTTGGCTAATACTGAATCCAAACTCCCAAAGCCACAACTTGCAGCTGTTGCCCTTTTTCAAATGATCTGACTGTACCAAGAGGAGTTTGGCTCATCTTAGTTACAATTCTTTAAAGGTAGTCACAAGCCACTACTGAGTGCCCAACAAGCCCAGTTTTCCTCAGAGCTCAGTGTCCTAAGAGATGACCATAGCAGTCTTTCACGGAGCCGTCTCCAATGTATCAGCCTCCTTCCCAAACCAGAGGACCCAGCTCTGGACACAGAATCGACGATGTAGTCTCACCAGCTCCAAGTGGAGAGAGAGAGTCATACTTCCCTCACTCCACTGGCCACTTTCCATTTGATGTAGATAAATTATGCAGTTTGCCTTCCGTGCAGTGAGAGAGCGTGATGAGTCATATCCGACCTAGCTACACCTCCACCCCATAACCCCCGGATGCTTTCCAGCAGACTGCTGTGCAATTTCTCAGTCTGCACCGATGCACAGGACTACCCCACCTCAGATGCAGGCATCTGGATTTCACCCAAGCTAATGACAAAACTGGCAATAAGTCTGAATCTTCTGAGGGGCCAGCACAGTGTTATTGCCACACTCAGCAAGTAGCACAGCAGCCTCAACCACAGCTGCTATTATTGGAAATCTGAAGTAATAAATGCTTCCCTTTCCACTTTCTCTTCAGCACCACTCTACTCAATTCCTAATACTTGGTGACCTTCACACGTACTTGCACATGATATATTTAAACTCAGAAGATGCTTTTGACACCTCCTGGCTTTGCTGCAAATGCACTTCTACTGCCATGACATTTTCTTCACGATAGTTCTCTTTTTCTCATGATCTAACAAAATAGGGGTCCAGAAACATGTTCCCAAGATAGTTCCATTAACCAACTATCACCCTTAGGTAATGGGTGATGTCAGTAGGATTTGTTTTCACATGATGGGAGTAGAATTTGTCCCCTAAACCGTATGAAAGCTCACATTCCTCAATTTCAGTGTCGCTGTGAATTTCAGTATCAATGGGAACATCCACTGAGCCTCATATTCGAACTGAAGGACTGGCCAAGCATCTCTCTGTGCTCACAGACATTTGTGTGTGTAAACAAATTGCTTTGAGTCTCTTAAAAATTATTGAAAGGAATAACTTCTACATGATTAAAAAAAAAGATTCCTGTAGGACCAATCATTTTCCTTTTGGAATAAAGCAGATTAGAGCAAACAGTCTATGTGTTTTCAAAGCAGTTCCCTCAACCATATATAGAACATAAATGGAGTGAAGACACAAACCATCTGGCAGATTTCCAAAGCAGTTCAGGATCAAAACATTCATCCTTATGCTGGAAACTAAGAGACTGGAAGGCTTTCCCAGTATCTGTAAAACATCAGCACCACATTCAAGGATGAGCAGTCAGGTATCATCTGTGTTGACAAAGAGGTGGAGGAGGACAAGAATAGGTGCCAGGGTAAGTCATGCAGTATCTGAAGCACAGGAGGGAAGGATATATTAAATCTCCGCCTGCCAACTTTGCTAGTTGCCGAGTGCTTTTGAAAATCTGATGCCTCATTTAGCTGACTAAAGAGTGATTGAGCTGTACCAGAAATACAAACCCAGCTGTCAGAGAAAACTGGAAAATATGTTCTGGAGTAGTTTTGCAAAATCTAATTCTTTTTCTCTATATAGAACACTGGTTTATTTCAAAATGTTTAATTAGGCTAAGTTTAGCTGTGTGTATCACCTGAAAATAGAAAAGACACACAAAAACGATGCAGGTTAGTCCAAATGCATGCTGACTAAAACTTCATGCACTCACTAACCACCAGATATTCATGCCATATCAGAAAAAAACATTGTGACAAAGATTGCAGAGACATTAAATTTTTATCTGCAGATTATTTATTCCCCTTATCCCTTCGCATAGAAATTGAAGTACTTGGTGAGAAAGAGGTCTGTAGCCCAAGATTATGAGAGTAGCTCTGAAATACTTGGCAATGACTTTAGAGGTTTCATATTTGAAGGGTTTTAAGACCTTCAAAAGCTCTGTGAATGTCACAAAGAAAAGGAGAGATGACCTGCTTCCACCGCTGTCATTACTTAAGCCTCATGCCTAGAAGGTGTGAAATTAAATTCTACTATATAAACAAAGAAGATGTGGATGATTACTGAAAAAATTAGCAGTGATATGGAGCTAATGAAAGAACTCGAGGTGTCAAAATAAATGTGAGATGAAAGGAATACGGGGAAATCAGAAGCTTGTGAAAGACTGAGTGATCAAATGGCATCGCAAAGTGTCTCACAGAGGTCCAGTCTCAGTCTGTATGGAATGTGTGTCTAAAACATATTCTCATATTCTGAAACCGCTTCATATGGGACCATTGTGTCCTACATGGCATACTCTCATTACCACTTGACATTTCAGCATACCACACACCTTCTGCTTCCCTAGGTTTCTTACTTCTGTATGACTTATTACAAATCCCTGAAATCTATCGTATACCTACCGATCCGTTTCTGAGCAAGAATTTGTGAGGGTCAGTCAAGTAAAAAAGAGAAATTTGTTTATTTAATTTTCTTGGCCCCACCTCCTCATCCCCAGGGGCAGGAGAATAATTTTGCTCTCTACTCTCTAATTCACATTCTCTATTTCCATTCCCCCACCCCCAGGAATATTTCTGCCTCCTGTGTGCCCAGGGACCTCCTGGTTTTTGGCAGTACTTCATGGTATGTCAGTATTCCAGAGGTCAGCTGAGGATAAACTCTAATTGAAAGATATTAAAATAGGCTGCAAGGGGCAAAAATTCAAAACCCCAAATCTATCAAAATCTGTTACTGATGAAGCATCTGAGCTGGCTATGTCCTTAAAATATGCATCAAAAGTAATCTTTCAAACCTCTTCTTCAGGTCTCCACTGGCACCCCCAGAGGAAATAATTTCAAACTGTTCAGAGAGCAGCAATCCTGTTCTGGTCCTTGAAATCCTTCGAGCAACACACACCCACACACCAGCATTATTTTCTCACCTCCTCCGTATAAAAACAAAACAGAAACGTGAGAACAGTGGGCTGGAGATGGAGCCGCGGAAAGTGAAGTTGGAAGGATTAATTATGTAATACGCCCCCTCTCCCGCCCTTACCCACAGCAACACGAGTGAGGTAAACCCAATCCTCCCAGCTGACAACTCAGAACTAGAAAGTGCCCGGAGGAGTGAAAGCAAAATAAACGTGTGAGGAAGGCGGCGATGCACTCCTACAGAGGAAGATGTCATTAGGAAAAGGCTAAAAACAAGTTCAAATCACCTTTAGCCTCTTCCCTTCCCTCCCCAGCAAGACCTCTCCCTCCGCCTCTTCCCCTCTCCTCCCCCCAGCTCCTCCTCCCCCCTTTTCAGCAGGAACTGCAGCCGGATCGGGACTATATTCCTACAGTTCACGGCTATCTGACGGAGTGTGGATCCTCCTGAAAAACTTCAAGTAAAACAGGAGCTGGGAGCACACACACGAGAAGATATATTAAGAAAGCAGGTTTGCTACTTAACTCGGAGGAAAGAAGCTGGAGCAGACTTCTTCGGTTGCTCTCTAAGAGCCTTGCCGAGAGTCCTTGCAAAGAAAAGTGTTGCTGATTCAAAAGAAGAGGAGGGATGGGGAAGAGAAAAAAAATTGTGCATGTCTGTGTGAGAGGGAGACAACGTGTGTGTGTGTACGTGTGAATGCGTGCTTGTGTGTGAGAGGGTGTAGGCGACGGGTGGGGGGAGCTTGAAATTATATTTTTTTTTCCTACGAAAGACACGTGAATGCAATTCCCAGTGAGGGGCACCAAGCTCTGCCCAAGAGCAGAAGGGGTAGGGAGAGGGAAGGGGAGAAGAGAGGGAAGGGAAGAGGAGAGGGAAGGGAAAAGGAGAGGGGAGAGGGGGGGGAGGAGGGAGGGAGAAGGAGGAGGAGAAGGGATTTCTATTTCAGAAGACATTCATAGAAAGAGGGTGGCAAATTCTGTGACCGTCTTTAAAGGAAGTGTCCTGGGACATAGAGAGAAAGAAGGAAGCCCAAAGAAGGAAAATAAAGGGCTATGATTTCCTTGTCCTGTTGCTTTGTCTCTGGCTCCCTCTGCCTCTGGAAGAGTAGCCACAGGACACAAAGATGCCCAGCTGGTCACTGCACGCCCAAGTTCAGTTTAGCTGGTGCTTCTCTCCTGTTTAGCCTGACTGCTTTCTCTGAAGGGGAGGACTCATAGCCCGACAGCCTTTTAGTTTAACCTGAAGAGTGTGTGCCGCCTCTCTCTGCCCACCCCAAGAACTCGCTGGAGGTGGAGGAGAGGGGAGAAAGAGGAGGACTTGAAAGTGCCTGAGGAGCTCCCGATGCTAAGAGGAGACAAACATTCCTGTGGACGACGCAGAAAGGACAAAGCTGACTGATTTATTGCTGTTTTCCATATTTTTTTTTTTTTATCTCCCTGTCCTTTGGCGCACACCAGTGTTTGGAGATCTTTGAAAACACAAACCAAAACACCAGCCCCGAAGCCCCAACCCCTTGGCTAGCTCTTATGGGAATGAAACACTCCTCCCGCTGCCTGCTCCTAAGGAGGAAAATGGCGGAGAACGCTGCCGACAGCACCGAGGTGAGTAAGGATGCGAGCCGGAGCCGGCGCCCGCGCTCCCCCAGACCCGAGCACTGATCCCTCGGCAGAAGCAGCAGTAAGTGCAGAACAACTTTCCCGGCCCCTCCGGCCACCTCCTGCCTGCCTTGCTGCTATGGTTTCCTGCATTTGCTCCCCTTCTCCCCCCCACTCCTCCCCCTGGATCCCTCCGTTCCCAGTAGGCAGAGAAGTTTGCCCGGCGCCGAGCCCTCCAGGCGCTCGGTGCTGCCCGGGGCCGCCGCTGCACGGCTGCTTCCCGGGAAGTTGGGCGGCCGTGCGGAGCGGAGGCTCCGCGGGGTGACGGGGCTGGGGGCAGCGGGGGGAGGGCGGCGGCAATTCGGGTGGTGGAGAGGCCG